>CM069910.1:72037772-72213892 GCA_036172215.1 Camellia granthamiana
ATTAGCATCGGGGTACTCACAGATTTCCCCCTCCGATCATTACTACGTAGTGTAGAAGCATCAGGGCGCGTTTCAAAATGGGCCCTCGAACTCGGCCAATACGATATTCAATTTCTGCCTAGAACCTTAATCAAGGGGCAAGTGCTTGCTGATTTTGTAGCCGGATTCACGGGGGGTGTTGCCGACTTCAAGACCGACCAAACTCAACCCAAGACGAATTGGAGAATTTATGTGGGGCACATTTGGCAGTTGTATTGTGACGGGTCATCCAATCAACAGGGGCAGTGGAGCCGGAGTAGTGATCATGACTCCTGACGGCGCAATAATTGAGCAGGCCGTCAAACTCGGCTTCGAAGCATCAAATAACGAGGCCGAATACGAAGCCCTTCTAACTGGTTTGTGGAATGCACATCTTCTGGGGTGCTCGGTGTTTGCTTGAATTTTGGATTCAAAATTGGTGATCAACCAACTAAAAGGGGAGTACGCGGCCAAAAATGACCGTTATGACGGCTTACATGAAAACGGCGAACTCCTTGCTGGCAAAATTTGACCATCATGAATTGAATCAAAACAACACGTGATCAGAACACATATGCAGATGCCCTGGCTTGCCTAGCCTCCGCCATTAACTCAGAGATTAAACGGACCATCGAAGTAGGTTTCATCCCGGAGCCGAGCATTAGCCCTTCGGAGGAAGTCCATGTCAATGTCATAGAGTCAGGATCGAGTTGGATGGACCCCATTGCTGCATTCCTATCTTCCGAACAGCTCCCAGCAGACAAGAAAGAAGAGCACAAGCTGCGAAACAAAGCCCTGCGATACTACTTGGATCCGCAAGGAAAGCTTTATAAAAAATCCCTTTCTGGTCCATACCTGGAATGCGTGCATCCGAACAAAGTTGAAGAGCGTCTGACTGAAATACATGAAGGCAGTTGTGGCGCACATTTTGGAGGGCACTTTTTGGCTCATCGAGCTGTGACACAGGGGTATTACGGCCGACAATGAGAGCCGATGCCAAGTGTTACGTAAAAAAGTGCGAACAGTGCCAGAAGTTCTCTCCTCTGATTCACCTGCCTGCTGAAGAGTGAAGCTCCATAACCAACCCTTGGCCATTTTGCTCAATGGGGACTTGACATTATCGGATCGTTGCCTTGTGCCCCGGGTAACAAGCGATTTCTGATCGTCGCGACTGATTATTTCACGAAATGGGTAGAAGCGGAGGCACTAACGCACATCCGAGATATCGACGTAAAGCGTTTTGTATAGAGAAATATCATAACGCGGTTCAGCATTCCCAGAGCACTTATATCAGACAACGGCACCCAGTTTGATTGCGGAGTCTACCGGGAGCTTTGCAGCAAGTATCGTATTCGACCCTACTTCTCCACCCCGGCTTATCCACAGAGTAATGGCCAAGTTGAAGCCTCCAATAAAACCATTTTAGACGGTATCAAAAAGGGGGCTGGAGAAGGCGAAAGGCCGATGGGTTGAAGAACTGCCGAGTGTATTATGGGCTCATCACACAACACCGAGACGGTCCACCGGGGGAAACGCCGTTCACTTTGTGCTTCGGAACACAGGCAATTATCTCCTTGGAGATCGGCCTCCCAACCTTGAAATCAAAATTTTTTGATATGGGCTGAAATGATATGATGCTGGCTTTGGATTTGACTCTTATTGAAGAATGAAGAGACCGTGCCCTTGCCGCCATGGCACGGGTACCAGCAGCAGCTTGCTAAGTCATATAACCAATGTGTTTAGTTACGCCGTTATGTACCAGGTGAATTGGTCATAAAGAAAGTGCTTCCAGTTGCCAGGAAGCCGGCTGACGGAAAGTTAGGTCCTAACTGGGACGGCCCCTACCAGATCGACTTAGTCGCGGGAACGGGGGCTTATCGGCTCAAAGACATGTTTGGCAGGAGTCTGCCACGCCCTTGGAACTCCTCACATTTGTGTAAATTCTATCATTAGACCCGACCTGTGGGGGCATGATATTTATTTTGAATGATCCGCCATGTACAGATTTCACTTTTGCAATGCAAAGTTTTGTCTTCTCTCATTGTGTAATTCAGTTCAAGTCCTCCGATTAAAGCCTTTGAATTCAGAGCCCCATCCGTTGTAGGTCACGTTTGGGGTGCCGAGTAAGACTCCGGATTCGGAGCACCCTTCGTGCATGTTGCGATTGGCCAAGAAAAAAAAAAAGCCTCTGAAATCGGAGCCCTATCCGTACAGGTCACGTTTGGGGCCGAGTAAGACTCCGGATTCGGAGCGCCCTTCGTGCATGTCACGATTGGCCAAGACAAAAAGACTCCGAATTCGGAGCCCCATTTGTGCAGGTCACATTTGGACCGAGTAAGACTCTGGATTCGGAGCGCCTTTCGTGCATGTTGCGATTAGTCAAAAAAAAAAAAAAAAAGCCTCCGAAATCGGAGTCCCATCCGTGCAGGTCACGTTTGGGCAGAGTAAGACTCTGGATTCGGAGCGCCCCTTCATGTATGTCACGATTGGCCAAGACAAAAAGCCTTTGAATTCGGAGCCCCATCCGTGCAGGTCACGTTTGGGCCGACTAAGACTCTGGATTCGGAGCGCCGTTTGTGCATGTTGTGATTGGCCAAGAAAAAAAGCCTCCGAAATCGGAGCCCCATTCGTGCAGGTCACGTTTGGGTCGAGTAAGACTTCGGATTTGGAGCGCCCTTCGTGCATGTCACGATTGGCCAAGACAAAAGCCTCCGAATTCAGAGCCCTATCTGTGTAGGTCACGTTTGGGGCCGAATAAGACTCCGGATTCGGAACGCCCTTCGTGCATGTCGCGATTGGCCAAGAAAAAAAGCCTCCGAATTTGGAGCCCCATCTGTGCAGGTCACGTTTTGGGCTGAGTAAGACTCTGGATTTGGAGCGCCCTTCGTGGATATCACGATTGGCCCAGACCAAAAAGCCTCCGAATTCGGAGCCCTATTCGTGCAGGCCACGTTTTTGGCCAAGTAAGTCTCCGGATTCGGAGTGCCCTTCGTGCATGTCACGATTGGCCAAGACAAAAAGCCTCCGAATTCGGTGCCCCATCCGTGCAGGTCACGTTTGGGTTGAATAAGACTCCGGATTCGGAGCGCCCTTCGTGGATATCACGATTGGCCAAGACAAGCCTCCGAATATGGAGCCCCGTCTGTGGTCTCGTTTGGGCCGAATAAAAGCTCTGGATTCGGAGCGCCTCGTAAGCTGTTACAACACACGGAGACAATTGAAACATTCAAGCATTCAGAAATGTTTCATTAAATTGATTTCAAGCATTTAGAAATATTTCATTAAATTGATCAACTGGCACAAGCCGTATAAACATAAGTGACACATGCAAGCATTCAAAATGAAGTGAGTTCTTAAATCGATTGATTCGCACAAAGTGTATTAATACAAGTTGAAATACGCTAACATTTGAAACAGAGCGTCTTATTAAATTAGAAAATAAATACATAATTCGCACTCAATCTACGTATGATCATTACAAGGTCTGCTTTTATTCGGCGGCTCCCTCATCATCACTTTTCTCAACTTCGAAAGCGGAAAAGGGGAAATCATCTTGCTGGTACAGCGATGACGCCAAATTCACACTTGCTACCCGGAGAGCCTCAGCTTCCTGAAGTACCTTGATCCAACCGTGCTTAAATCCACGATTTTCACATCGGCAAACTTTCTCGGCGAGTTTCTCCTTGGTCTTCTGTATTCCGACCTTTCGGCCGTCATGAAAGCCTTTTTCATAGGCTTTGGTCTTCGTAGTCTCAATTACAAACATGCTAGCTGTGTCTCGATCGGCAATGGCATGACTTATTAGCCTCTGGGTCATCCTCTCTGCCACAACCGAGTTAGGATAGCTGGCTGATTGAGACTTAGCAGACTTGATTTTCCTTAGTTCACGCTTGGCCTTCTCCGCGTGAGCTTCTAAGTTCCGAATGTGTTCATCTCTTTGTTCTATATCCCGCCGAGCGGCGCGAAGACGCATGCCGATTTCATAGGCGGTGTACAGCCCCTTCACCGCCCCATGAACGCCTTCATGAAACACTTCGAAATCCTGCCGACCTACCATCGACTGCTGGACTTCGGGTGGAAAAATCTGTCGAGCAAACTCGACTGCCACATTTGGATCATGAACGATTGAATCCGCCTCTGTCATTGGTCTATTCTCCACAAAGACTGCAAAACTCAATGGGCGCGGTGTCGCATTGGATTCCCTTCCAGAACGGGGTTGAGGAGATCTGCCCCGTGGCTGCTTGTCCCTCCTGGGTGACCTACTTCGACGAGGAGGAGATTGGCATCTCTCCCTGCTCCCTCGAAGTTCTACTTTCCGTGTGCGTAGGTTTGCCACTTTGATTCATATCTCCTTCCAGTTCAGCTAATGTTCTTGCCTCTCCTCTGCTATTGAAGAAAAGTCTATTTGACATTTGCACTTGTTTAACCTTCCTCAACGAACTGGACTGAATTACTGTCTCTGAGCATATAAATAGGACCTTCATGCATGAAGTACACACCCCATTTATTCCCTACAGGGGCAGCACCTCCGAGGTGATCTCATTAATACTAAAACCTCAATAGCCCGGCGTCGATTGAATCATGTGCCCCAGCCACCCCATGAACCTCCGTTATTCGGCATTCTAGTTCATGAACCAGCTGGGGTAAGGACAGATTCATCAATCTAATCGGTTTAAATGCCCCAGCCATCCCATGAACCTTCGTTATTCGGCTCTCTAGTTCATGAACCAGCTGGGGCAAGAGCAAATTTGTCAATCTAATCGGCTTAAATGCCCCAGCCATCCCATGAACCTCCGTTATTCGGCTCTCTAGTTCATGAACCAGCTGGGGCAAGAGAAAATTCGTCAATCTAATCGGCATATTTGCCCCAGCCGCCCCATGAACCTCTGTTATTCGGCATTCTAGTTCATGAACTAGTTGGGCAAGGGCAGATTCATCAATCTAATCGGCTTAAATGCCCCAGCCATCCCATGAACCTCTGTTATTCGGCTTTCTAGTTCACGAACCAGCTGGGGCAAGAGCAAATTTGTCAATCTAATCAGTGTATTTGCCCTAGCCGCCCCATGAACCTCTGTCATTCGGCGTTCTAGTTCATGAACCAGCTGGGGCAAGGGCAGATTCATCAATCTAGTCGGCTTAGGTGCCCCAGCCGCTCCATGAATCGATTTATCAGTACAATATTCATGAGTTCATTTTATTCGGCTTTCCAGTTCATGAACCAGCTGGGGCAAGGGCAGATTCATCAATCTAATCGGCTTATGTACCCCAGCCGCCCCATGAACTGATCTATCAGCACTTCATGAATTCATTTTATTCAGATTCATCAATCAAATTCATTAATCTAATCGGCTAATAAGTTTTCCGTCTCACGTAGTCTTCACATTTTGTTCTAACTGCTGATTCTTTTAATTATGTACTCATATGACAAACAATATATGCAATAACTTGAGAGCATAAAAAATTTTCATTTATAAATTGGGCGCTAACAGTGGACAAACACATGAAAATCGATTGACATCCAAAAAAGATGAAAATCTACTAACAAAAAACTGTGCATCTAAGATACTTACCAAAAATGAAAATATGCCTTGATCATTCTTCAGGGTCAAACGCCAGCGGGTCAACGTCCACCTGCTCGTATGGAATCGGTTGTGCCAATGTCACATTCGCAGCAGCGAGGGCTTTGACCCAGCCATGTTTGAAGCCTCGATTCTCAAACTTCGGCACTTCATCTGCGTAGCTTTCCAAGGCGGCCTCTTGCCCAGCTTGGAACGCTTTGGAAGTCTTGGAGTCGGCCTTTTCCCTTGCCTTCTTCGATTCCTCCAAGTCGGCTTCCAGCTTGGCGATTGCCTCTTGGGCTAACTTAAGCTCCTCCTCACTGGCCTTTGCCTTTTCTTTTTCCTCGGCGGCAAGCCTTAACTGATTGAAATTTCTAGCTCGCTCGGCCTCCGAGTTGGCTCTGGCGCGTTCCACCGCCGCTTGCGCTGCCTCATAATTGGCCCTTTGAGAGACCGCCACAACCTTGTTCTGTTCATTTTCAATTTCGGCTTTCAATAGGCCGATCTGTTCTATGGCGTCGTGTTGATGGCGGCCGATCTCGGCTATCCTGCGCACCGCCTACAAAACAAAGAAACAGCAAACAAATAATTAGAAAAATATTTAAAAACATGCATGCGTGAAGACGGAAGATTGCAGATAAGACAAGTAACGTACCGATAGGGCCGACTGAGCGGCCAAAGCAATTAGCATCAGATCTGGCTCCGCTCGAAATACAGCTCTGTCGACCGGCAGGGATATCGAGGACGCCATGCTCAAGGCCACAGCCGGGTCCCTCAAAGCTGTGGAGTCTAAGGAAATCGGCATATTTCTGACCCTTGGTTGAATCGTGAATGAAAGGACCAAATCCGACTCCTCAACTCGGGGCCGTTTATCGCTTTGGTCCTTGTCGTACTCAGCCTTTTTATCGGCGGGACATTTTTTGCCCCTTTGTTCACCTTCGTTGGCCTGCCCCATCTGCTCCATCTCGGCCGTTTCAAGGTGAGCCGTCTCTTCGGCAATAACCGGAAGAGTGGACTCAGCGACCATGGCCGGGGTAGACTCAGCGACTGCGGCGGGTTGAGTTTCCGATCAGACGGCCTCGGCCCTCCGCCTGGTGGCCATCCTCTCTGCATTCTTCTTCCACGCAAGTTGCGAGAGTGATTCCCCAGCCATATCCTCTGGATAAGTGCCGGGAAGATCTCCTAAGTTTGTAAAATGTCTTCAAAGACGTCCCCTTGGCCGGACGTGGATGGAGGGTCGGACAAATTCAGTCCAGCCTCCTCAAATGCTGAATTGAGGGCTTCGTCTACCTCGGTTCCCAATTGGTCCAGGTCCTCAGTGATTTGATCGGCTACTTGTTCTTCTGCGTGTTTCGAATCGGAGGCTTCTAAACCGATCTCCTTCAGACTTTTAAAGTTGGGGAAGATGAGGGCTGTAAGATGATCTTCGCCTTTTGGAACTGGAATATGGTCTACTGCTGAAAACGTTGCGTAGGACGGCGCGTAGCGCAAGAGAATATGAGCCATCCTTTCTTGTTTCTGAAGATTTGGACGGCCAACGAACTGCAGAGCGATTTTAATATCCGCAAGTACGGCGTCATCGGCTGAAACCAACACTTTCTTCAACTCGTTGCCTGTGCAAACAAAACGATAAGTACATGAAAGGAGAGCCGAATACACATGCGAAAATAAAAGCAACTAGAATGAGCTATATGGGCACCTGGATCGCCTTTTCGCCTTGGCACGGGATCTAGGCAATCTTCACCCTCGCCGAATTCCCAGTTGCCTTGAACAACGACCATCACGTCGTCAACACGTTTGCCAGAGCTGGCAAGCATGGTCACTAAATGATGATCCTTGGCCCTAAGAAAATAGCGTCCTAGCCGGCCAGCGGACTTGGCTAAGGCATAGCAATGCCGAATCGTAGGAATACCTAGGTTAATCCTAAGACGACAGTTTTACTCTATGATCCCCATTATGATGCGAAAAAAATTCACGTTAGGCTGGGAAGGGATTAGGCCCCAATGTCGAAGGACGGCTCTCAAAAATGGATGAAAGGGAAAACGGACGCCGCCTTCAACAATCGATAGGAGAGGAAAGATGATTGTGCTCTCATCGGTCCTCAGTATATCGGTGGTGCTATCTTCCACGAGTGATAGATGAACGTCATCGGGGATGGAATAATGGCGTTGGAAGCCAGAAATCCGATCCACAGAAAGGAGTGCTTTCAAATTTTTTGCCATCGTAGCTAGCCTAAGGATTATGTAAAACTAATAATAAACAAGAAAATGGTATTGGGAGTGAAAGAGAAGAGAACTTACAGGGAGTGAAAGGGATAATGAGAGACAAAAGAGAGTTGCAGAGGTCGCGAGGTGGAGGAGTTGTACTAGAAGGCGAACCAAAAAATCTTGAGTATTCAAAGTATACATTCGAAGAGACAAAGTTTTAAACCACATTAAATGGAGGAAGCGTACGAAGAGGCGGGAACTTGTAATGATGACTAGAAAACGTGTGCGTTCTAACACGCTTTGGAATGAGGTTAATCGCCGAATTTTTGACTTTTCAAGATCGAAACCAAACACGCCGACTAAACAGTGTTAGTGGGGTGTTTGGGAGGCAATTGTGGTAGTCGAATAAAAGCAGACGCAGATAGGCCGAGTGTATATCTTCCCAATCGGTGTATAGTATGCACTCGGTCCCGCCCCTGACGTTTCAGATGCCGAATAAGTTGAGCAGGGGGCTGATTAAAAGTTGGAATATGGCATAATGGGGGGGCCGAGTGCATAAGTACATAATAGATCAAGAGCGGGCCCTGCCTAGAAGACCAGGAGCGTATATAAATAGAAGAACGATGAACAAGAAGAGGTATGTGAGAATTAGTATGCTTAACTTAAGATACACGCAATCTAGAGAGCATACACTGACTTATCCGTCGGAGTGCTAATTCCGGCACCCTCGACCGGAGTGTTCATTCTTTTTCAGGCTACTAGCTGAGGATCTCAAGCGTCCCATTGGATCCAAAGAGTATTTCCAAACCACCTTCCCCACAGTCATTAACGAATACCACCATAAACTCATCCAAATATGGTTTAAAAACTCGATTCATCAAATCCATAAAAGCCGCTGGTGCATTTGTAACCCCAAATGGCATAACTAAAAATTCATAATGGTCGTACCTGGTTTGGAAGACGGTCTTCTCCACATCCTCTACTTTGACTTTTAATTGATGGTATCCGGATCTCAAGTCAATTTTAGAAAACACTTGTGCCCCCTGTAATTGGTTAAACAAATCATCAATCCATGGTAAAGGATATTTATTCTTCACTGTTACCTTATTAAGTTCTCAGTAATCAATACACAACCGAAGGGTCCCATCCTTCTTCTTCACAAACAAAACGGGTGCGCCCCATGGCGATGTACTTGGTCGGATGAACCCTTTGTCAAGCAATTCTTGCTACTGTATTTTCAATTCCTTCATTTCTGCCGGAGACATTCTGTACGAAGCCTTAGAAATTGGTTGAGTACCCGGTACAATATCAATAAGAAACTCATTCTTATGGTCTATCAAGTCCCCTGGCAATTCTTCAAGAAATACATCCGAAAACTCACTAACAATCTGAATATTTTCAACACTCACCTCGGTTGTCTTTGCATGCAAAATGCTTCACAAATAACCCCCACAACCTTTTTGAAGTAGTTTGCAAGCTTTCATAGCCGATATCAAATAGGGTGGAGGGACTACCCCTTGTCCCACAAAAGTAAACTCATCTTGACCCGGTGGGCGGAACACAACTTACTTAGACACACAATCGATGGTTACATGATACTTAGCTAACCAATCCATTCCCAAAATTATATCAAAGTGTACCATATCAAGAGGCATCAAATTAGCACATAATGGAATATCTCCAAGTAAAAGCTCACATACAGGATACATAGAAGCACATAACATATAGTCCCCAGATGGGAGAGACACGCACAACACATAATTCAAGGGTTCCATGGATCTATACAAATTAGGAGCAAATGTTTTCGAAACAAAGGAATGGGTGGAACCCGAATCAAGTAGCATATGAGCAGGTTGGCCATTGATGGAAAGTGTACCTAAAACCATCGCGTCTAAATTCTGGACATCACTCGAAACAAGAGCAAAGACTCTCCCTTGCCTAACATTGTCTCTAGAAGTAGTAGGCCTTGCCGGGGTCTTTGTTGCAGGAGTGGAACCAGCTGAACTAGCAGTTAGCCTATTCCCTTTTTGTTGCCCAAATGTAGGACAATCTCTCACCATATGCCCCGTCTTCCCACAATTAAAGCAAGCTCCTGTTGCCCGATAGCAAACCCCTCTGGTGCTTCTTTCCATACTCTCGGCAAGTTGGTGTCGAATCATGGGTAGAACCTGAAGTGTTGGAAGTTCCCAAATTTTGTTTCTTATTTTGCGAGGACGCCGACCCTTTGTGTATATTAGAACCCTGCCTTTTGCCCTTCCAATCCGAGTACCGGTTGTGGTTGGCTTGGTTACCTTCCATTATGATGGCCCTATCCAATTCATCCACGTATTTCTGTACCTTCAACACATTAATTTTCTCAAGAATGGAGTCTCAGAGACCTCCCTCAAATTTCCTTGACTTTTTGTAGTCTGTATCAACCATATGCGGGCTAACTTGGTAATCTGTACTTCATACTCCGCTGCGGTTTTGTTCCCTTGCTTCAAGTTTTCAAACTCCGACACATTCCTGTCTCGGATACTCTGGGGGAAGTCCTTTTCATAGAAGATCTCCAAAAATTGAGCCCAATTCATTCCTTGATGTTTTTCTCGGATAAACATCCATTAATGGCGTGCCTCATCCTCTAGTGTAAAAGTAGCAAGCAAGACTTTCTGTGCTCCTATGCATGGAAAGACTTCAAACAATTTCTCAATACGAAGCACCCAAGCCTCCATCTTTAGTGGATCAATTCCTCATTTGAATGATGGCGGTTTCATCTTTTTAAATTCCTTTGTGAGAGCAATAGTTTGGTTGTTAGCTTGGTGGTCTTACAATATAGGTGGTGGCACAAGCATTGGTGGCGGTGGTGGTTGTTGCTACTATTGTTGTTGTTGTCTAAAGGCCTCTGCCATATCCATGATCATTGCCTCCATTCTATCAAGTCGTGCGGAGGTTGAATCCTCTCCATCTTCTGCCCTTGTTCTCACTAGGATGTAGAGGAACATACATTATAACTTTCATAGATAATATACACATAAGTCACATTTACAAATGCACATTTTCATGTCATACTTGATTATGAATGCATTATGGATGCAACTAAAACCTTTTCTAGACTTTTCATTGCTCACATGGACTCGTGTGTGAGATATTAACTCGTGCTCTGATACCGCTCTGTCATGACCCGAACCCACCCCTAAAAGTTTGGGTCATAACTGGCTGATAATCACTTGATTACCTTCGGCCTCAAACAAACATACAGAGTAATTATAGTAATGGGGCCAAAAGCTAAAGTATACAACAAAAGAATGAGTCCATTAAGTTGTGCCAATATGAGCAAAATATAACACAGTCACATCATTTACATGCCCATGCAAAAAGAATATAAGTATCAAAGGAAATTTGTACATATCGTTTACAAATCCAAGACCATAATAGCAAAAACAAAATAAAATCAAGGTATGACGTGAGTCAAAGACAAAACTCCATCTCAGAGGCATGACTTGATTGGGTCACAAAAATAGCTTCTAAAGTTGACTCCAGGGGTGTGCTCCATGCTGATATTAGGTGAGCAAAGCTCAATGAGTAATAATACTGGAAAGCAGTGTAAATGGATAATCATAAGGCTCTTACAATATCCATAATCATACAAACAGAACGGCCTTAGGCGTAATCATATATCAAAACTGCTTCGGCCCAACATATATCAAAACGACCTCGGGCCTAATCATATATCAAAACGGCCTCAGGCCCAACATATATCAAAACGGTCTCAGGCTCAACATATATCAAAACGAACTCGGGCCCAACATTGCACATGTCACATAATATAAATGAAATTTCTTCATTTCGATCAAATCAATACGTCGGCACCATTCACTGTTCATGGTTCGAGGTACACAATAAAGAACATGTATGTACAATATTATTACTCACAGTGTGTTTGATCTTGCTGCGTCTCCTCTGCCACACGACCTACACAAACATTTCACACACACATTCGATAAATCATTTGCTTCAAGTCATACACGTATCTTCCATAATTCACAACTTTCTTTAACGAGTTTTTAGTCATCATTTCACTCCCAAAAGGGTTTAAATAAGGTTGGTAATGTGTTCCGGAGGTCAAGAGTATCAACACAAAAAAATAGATTTTTCCCCCTGCCTGGCTGCACGGGTGGCCAGCCCAATTGCTTGAGCGCATAGTGTGGTCTGGTCCAGGCTTGGTTCATGGGCCACTCGTGCGGAGCCTGTGGCCACACGAGCAGTTTGGTCACACTCAGACAGTCCGAAAATGGCTCAAAAATGCAAACTCTCCCGCTTCATTTCCAAGCCCAAATTCATGCAAAACATCTAAAAAACATGATATACTAACATGATTCAAGGGTAATTCCACATTAAACGTATCAATCTTGTTTCTATTTTAGATTCATGGTTTCATTTCTTTCTCATAATCATTTATTAAATAACCAAGTTCAAAATACATAATCCATGAATGATCTTCCAACAAATCTTGTTTTCATGAATCATCTAGGGTTTATTCCTTGGATCAATCACAAAAATGGTCTCAAATCAAACAAATGTGAAGATGTTAGGGTTCAATCTCATACATTTAGCTCTAGCCATTACAAAACTCAAAACCCTATCTCAAGTTCACAATTCCTTCTTGATTCCATGACAAAGATGAGTTAAAGACAAAGATTGTAAGTAAATTAACATACCTTAACTCAAATCTAGGGTTTGCCCCTTTATTCTCTTCAAATCCCTAGCTTTCTTCTTCCTCTTTTTCTAACTCACTCTCTAGAGCTCTCAAGCAACAATGAAGAACACAAAAGGACCAACACATATATGACTTAACTCTAAAATTTCAATTTAATCATTACGAATCGTAATTTTTCAAAATTTCACTGTAAGCTCTATAAATTATGCTAATCACAGATATGAAGTCAGTTTTTGTTTATCATGCCTCTAAGGCTTTCAATTTCTGTTCAAAGTTGGAATTGCAATAGATATTTCTACAAATAACAGATATTATTCCAAATTCACATAATTCACACATTCTAACTTTCAAATTCATATCAAACACATAATCACATGCATAATTAAGCAGAGTATGGATTGGGTTATCACAACTATGGTCCAAGTTGGTCATGTAAAAATTGTCACATGCGCACGTGTGCGCATCCTGCCCGCTCGGGCTAGGTTCGTGGATCTTGGGGCTTGGGCTTGAATGGATTGAGTGCTGGGCTTAGCCCATCCATCTTAATCTTTTTGGGCCAAGCCAGATGTGTGGGCTGTAGGCATATATACACAAAACCTAGGTGTATAATAGAGCTAGTAACTCCTCTATTCATGATGGATTTAATCCATCAATTTTGCAGATTAACACAAAATTGATTCCTGCATTTGTTGCAGGGGAGCCTCTTCCTCTCTCCATCATTGTGTATAAAAGGAGACCCTTTTTCTTTAGTTTTCTGCCAAGAATTTTTGTTTTTCTTGTATTCAAAATTTTCCTCTAGCTTTATATTATATTCTTTCTATGAGAAAGTGCTGCAAAGTTCTGTTTGTTGAAGTTACTTAGTTGGTGCATTGCTGTAGCTGGTCTAACCATCGTATCCTGTGAGTTAGATGTCGAACAACCTCCAGCACCTAACCAGTGAGGCAACGAATCTGTTTTAAGGACATTGTCCAGTGCAGGCTTCGGTTTGCCTTATGTTACTATTTTAATTTTGTGTATTTCTGTTCTATTTATGTATAATTTCCAGCATGAAATTCAGATTGTTAAATATATGAATTTATTTGATTTATGTTATCACACAATTTATACAGCAAACTTAAAACAGAATTGTCGTTTTCATGAAATTTGAACAAATAAATTCATATGTGATTGGACTATCCCCCCCTTGATGGTTGTACACTGTTTGCTCAGTGCTTCATGCATACAAATTCTAATTGTCCTTCTGTACATGTTTTCGGTTGAGTGGTAAATAAGATGTGCATAGATTCTTTTTCTTTTATTTAATTAAGGGTACTGTCACCATGTTCATCCATGGGATTTTAATAATAATACAATAATATACATATATATATATATGTTGGCTTTTTGGCTTTCGAAGGTTATTATTGTAATTGCGAGCGTGCCAGCAAGGATCAATCAGTCCTTACAGAAAATTAATTGCCAACCAATTATCAGACGATTGTGTTTTAGTTCTTTCAGTCTCAATGAAGAGGACTTTTACTGGTGGCTTGATTTAGGAGAATTAAGCAAAATAATAATTAAATGAAGAACAGTTGAAGTATTTCATTAAAATGAAAAACTTACAATGATCCAAACTCAGCCTCGTAGAGGTTTACAGCAACAATCTACTTGAAACTACTCCTATGAACGACGTGCAGTGCAGGAATTTAAAGTACAGGAAATGAAAGACTGGAAATGTAAAACTGGAAATGAAAATAAGTATAATAAGACTGGTTTTTTGGATCTGAGTCCGAGGGCTTTTTCTGGGTCTTCTCTGCTATTTATACTTCTCGAGGATGACTATCGAACTGTATTTCCAACCGTCGAACTGCTCCTCCATGATCGCTGATCATGTTGCCTTATAATTAGCTCCACTGTGCCATCACTTGCAGTTAGGTTTCCCTCCTAAATTTAAATTTAAATGTGAGTAACCGTTGAAGCCACATCACCTTGCATCTCTTTGTTGATCCACTGCTACTCAGATCTCGTAATAACCAATACTAACTGCCACGTGTACGATCAGGATCGAAGACTCGAATAGTCTTGGCTTTTAATCTCCATTGGGAGTATTGTCTTCCATACAAAATCACCTTCATCAAAGCCAATGTATTTGACTTTTTTATTATAGTTTTTGGCTGCTTTCTTCTTTTGAAAAAGAATGCTATTTAATGCCAGAATTCTAGCTTCATCTATGCTTTCTAATTCCAAGCACATACTCTGATGGTATTGCTTAAGATTTAACTGGTCTTGGCATCTTACCCTCAAGGACTTAACATTAATTTCCACAAGTAACATTGCATCATGCCCATATACTAAGGCATAAGGAGTGACTTCTGTGCTTGACCTTGGGGAAGTTCTATAAGCCCACAATACATCCAACAATAAGTTATGCCAATCCCTAGGATTGTCTTCCATAACCTTTTGTATTCCTTTTTTCAAGGATTTATTGGATGATTCAGCTTGACCATTGGCTTGTGCATAATAAGGGGTGGAATTAACAAGGCTAATTCCAAACTCTGCCACAAATGACTTCACCATTTTCCCATCGAATACCGTCCCATTATCAACAATTATAGTTTGTGGGATGCCAAA
Organism: Camellia granthamiana; assembly: GCA_036172215.1. Taxonomy (NCBI): domain Eukaryota; kingdom Viridiplantae; phylum Streptophyta; class Magnoliopsida; order Ericales; family Theaceae; genus Camellia; species Camellia granthamiana. Next base: position 72,052,862 of record CM069910.1, read on the forward strand.
TCTATGGATTAAATCCTTAATGAATCCAATGACCTCAGTTTGGTCTACAGCTTTGTATGGCTTAGCTTCGACCCACTTAGTGAAGTAATCAGTGGCTACCAAAATGAAACAATGGTGCTTCGAAGAAGGTGGGTGTATTTTCCCCATCATGTCCATGGCCCATCCTCTAAATGGCCAAGGCTTCACTACTGCATGCAAGTCAGTTATGGGCACATGCCTTATTGTGCCATGCTTTTGACATGGCTGACAACCTCTTGCATATTCTATGCAGTCTTTAAGGATAGTTGGCCAATAGTAGGAATGCCTTCGAAGTAACCATCTCATCTTCACACCAGGCTGATGAGCAACACAGATGCCTTCATGAACCTCAACCATAGCTGTCAATGCTTCTTTTGGGCCTAAACATTCCAGCAATAGACCATCCCCCTCCCCCTTTTGTAGAGAGCATTACCATATATCATGTATTACATAGATTGCAATTTAATTTTTCTACTGTCCTTTGAAGATGGGCCAACCAGATACTGCATTATTGGATGCCTCCAATCTTGTTTTTGTAAGTCATTATGATTGACTTCTAGGACCACATTCCTTTTATTTAAGGGTGGTATTAATTTCTGAAATGTTGTTTGGCTTATGTCCCTTTGAACATTATCCCTTCTCTTGAAATTCGAAGCTTTCTGAGCCACATCATTAGCTCTATTATTCAAGAATCTTGGGACATGAGTTACATTTGCTATTTGAAATTGAGAAAGCAGATGTCATGTAACAACATAGTATGGTAACATGCTTATACTTTGACATTTGAAAATCCCTTTCACTTGGTTAACCACCAATTGAGAATCTCCAAATATGTCAACTGCATGAACTTGCAATCCAATAAGAATTTCCAGTCCCAGTATTAAGGCTTCATATTCAGCTTGATTATTAGAACAAGTAATCTCATCCACCCTGAAACCATGTGTGGTTTCTACTCCTTGTGGTGATTTAATCACTATACCAATTCCAATTAGGCCATTGGCTTTTGATCCATCGAACCACATTTGCCATGGCTCAACACTAGCCATACCAAGTTCCATTATTTCTTGGCTTTCTGTTTAAGATGGATGGTCTGCGAAAAAATTAGCTAAAACTTGTCCTTTTACTGCCTTTTAGGGAACATATTCTAAATGAAATTCTGATAAGGCTAGTATCCATTTGTCAATTCTTTCCCTCAACATAGGTCTAGATAACATATACTTAACCAAATCTGTGGTTGCAATTACCAAGACAGTTGTAGGCAAAAGATAATATCTTAATTTTATTGCAGCAAAATACAATACAATGCAAGGCACAGCTTTTCTACAGCTGAGTATTTACATTCACAAGAATTTAAAAACCTACTAAGGTAATAAACAACTTGCTCCTTGCCTTCTTCATTGTCTTGGGCTAAGAAAGCTCCCAATGAATCCTCTGCTGCAGCTATGTATAACTTCAAGGGCTTCTCACTTTTGGTGGCATCAGCACTGGAAGGTTGGCCAAGTAGGCTTTGATTCCTTTGAAAGCAATTTGATGCTCTGCTGTCCACACAAATTCTTCTTCATCTTTTAGCCTTAACAAGGAAGAAAAGACTTTAGTTTTCCCTGCAGTGTTAGAAATGAATCTTCGAAGAAAGTTAACCTGTCCAAGGAACTTTTGTAATTCTTTCTTACTTGATGGAGGTCTGGCTTCAATGATGGCTTTGGCTTTATTCTGGTCAATCTGTATTCCTTTCTTGTGTACTACATAGCCCAAGAAGTTTCCAGATGATACACCAAAAGCACACTTAAGAGGATTGAGTTTCAACTTGAACTTTCTCATTTTTTCAAAAGCTGCTTCTAAGTGAAACAGATGCTCCTCCATGGATTGGGATTTCACTACAACGTCATCAATATAACACTCTAAATACCCTCCAATGAGGTCATGAAAGATAGTGTTCATAGCCCTCTGATATGTAGGTCCAGCGTTCTTCAGGCCAAATGACATTTTAACCCATTCGAAGGTGCCAATATTCCCAGGACATCTGAATGCTGTCTTGTGAACATCTTCTTCTGCAATGCAGATTTGGTTATAACCAGAGTGCCCATCCATTATTAATAAAATTTGATGCCCTGCCAAACTGTCTACCAACAAATCCACTATAGGCATAGGATACTTATCTTTAGGAGTTGCTAGATTTAAGTTTCTGAAATCAATGCATACCCTCATTTTACCATTTTTCTTAACTACAGGCACAATATTGGATAGCCATTCAACATACCTGACTGTCCTAATAAAGCCTGCCTTGATTAGTCTAAGAATTTCCTCCTTAACTTTCTGAATCACTTCCGGACTCATTCTTCTTGGTTTTTGCTTGTATGGCTTGAAGTTAAGCCTCATAGGGAGCCTATGTTCCACTAATGACCTATTCAATCCTAGTAGTTCATTATAAGACCATGCAAAACAATCTTCATATTTCTTCAAAACAACCAACAACTGGTCCCTGTCCAAAGCATTCAAACAAGCACTTATATAGATGGGCTGTTGTATAGAACCTTCCCCTAAATTTACTTCTTCTAAGGGGTCTTGTATCTGAGAACTTACTGAAGCTCCTTCTTTGATCCCTTCTGGCTTCAAAGCAATCTCCTTGTTTTGTTTTGCTCCCAGATTCTTTGATTCAACATCTTTACCCTCCTCCTCATAGACAAAGTCTGTCCATAAGGCTTCTTCTTCCTGTATCTCCTGGACTTTTGTTTCAATGTCCAATGCACAGTATTTATCAAGGTCCAAAACTCTGGCCTGTTGCTGCTTCTGCTTGCAGCCAATTATCATGGCTTCTTTCTTTTGCTCTTGCACTTTCTGGACTATTGATTTTACATCCAATATTGAAAACTTAATTAGAGCCAAAGACTTGGCTTCTTGTGCTTCATCTCTTTGCCTACAACCAGGCACCTACAACCAGGCATCATTGTCATCCTTAACAACAACCTCTTCATCAGCACTTTTCTGGACTAAGTGCTTTAGGTGTGTCACCTCCTCATCAGCCATCTGTAACATGCCCGCGGGGGACCTCGCTACAGCTCGGACTCGATTTCGTGTCACGGTTCTTAATCTTGAACCAAAGAGTCCAAATCCGGCAAATCGTTTTGAGAAAATAGATTTTTGAAAGAAGTGCCAAACATGGACTGCTTTGCCAGATACAGAGTCGCCACCTAAATATTTCATTTTGGAAAATTTAGGAAACCCTGACTCGTTGCCTAAGGCCACGTGTCCATCATCACCAAAGTTGCCTCGGCTCGGGAACTTGGGTACGATTGGGGAAGGTCACTTCGTGAGCACCCTCGCTCGCCCGATCAAAGATCGGCCTCTACTAACTATGATATCAAGTTTTGAAAACATTATGCGTTCTTATTCCGGTTATTAGCCTAGATTTACTATGTGATGCGCACAACATACAAGTATAGACCGGGTCGCCTGAATTGGAACAAAACACTTCATGTTTGTTTTTGAAAGAGGTTTGCTACTCGCAAGTAGGCTTAAAATGCAGATTTTGCCACCCTCGGGTGGGCTTAGAAAACATGGTTTTGCCACTATCTAGTGGGCTTAAAACTCACAGTCAATGATTTGTTCCAATCCAAGTAACCCAACCTTCACCCACAGGCATTCAAGCAGGTATATCACATAAGCACATAGCCTCATGGTAAGCATGCTATTCATGGCAGTCACTCACACGCATGCAAGGATGCTAAAGCATAAAAATTCACCGAGTACTCCAAGCCAAAACAGAAACTGATTAGAAATCCATGCATGATCCTAAGTATACAGAAATGCCTAATGCAACACATGCAAAATGCAACTATAGTAGGCTCAGCTATCCTAAACATGGCATATGGAATGCTACAGCTAACATGTATTCAACTTGGAATTGAAATACAAATGCAGTTAGTATGATGCGCCGAGCCCGGTGCATGCAGAACCGATGAATGAATGCAAACATGCTATCATACTGTATGCTAATTGAAATATGCCCTAGTCTAATAATTATAAGCAGGTAAATAAAAGGGAAGAAAGACGTGGGGTTGGAAGACATACATCACACTCACGCACACTTATTACAACATGGCCCTCGCTCGGAGGGTCCGAATAAATAATATACAGTCCCGAATAAATTATTATAGTCCGAATAAATACAAAACCCTAATTAATTAACAAATTAACTAAGAAAGCTATAAATTGGCATGCAAGCCAGGGACTGCCTCAACTCTGATGAATGATGTATGTTTGGGCTGCCTTGCGCGAAAATCCACTGGGATGCCCCAATTAGCCTCTGTTTTGCAATTATTCTTGGAAAGCGCGCCAAGTTTCGGAAGGCTGCTAATTCTTGATTTGCTGCAACAGAGAGCGAAAAAAGGGGCATAGCAATGTATTTTCACATATGTATGCATGCCTCGATCCTCGTGCCACCAATCACGCATCTCGATGCACAGTGGCCAAGGAGTCGATTTGCACAACTCAATATGAGATGAATGCACGTATGAACACAACAAGACCGAGACTCCATCATGGATAATCCGGAGTGTCGGTGACTGGGAATTGAGGCACGTTCCGTCACTCAGAGTACGAAACGTCCCTCGTTTCCCGTGCTCGGGCTAACTCCTATCCCAAACACAATGCAATATGCATGACATGCATGACATGCATGAATGCAATCCTAATATGCAAACCTAGCATACGCAATGCTACAGACTAAAATGGCATGCTCGATGCTCGATGTGACATGGCATATACAATGCTCTAATACGCAACCTAGCATACGCAATGCTATGAAATGAAATGGCATACACAATGCACAATGGACTTACACCAACATGAGTGGACCTCAGCCACACTCACATAGGAGGCCATTAGATGAAAATGAGACACTCGAGATGCGTGCATGCGTGCACGCAAACTGAGGACCGAACCTAGGGCACGAATGCCACTCTAACAAGGCATGGCAAGGCATGGAACATGGCATACTAGCATGCAGATCTCAGTGCTAAACTATGATGCAAAACAGCCCCGAATCATAGAAACATGGCACCCGATGCATGGAATGAGGCCCGAAACATGAAATTAGGTACATGGAATGACCTATGGCTATGCAAAGTATGCATTATTTGAACACGAAGTGTGAAGAAAGAATCAAGAAAGTCCCGAAATGAGCATATTTACAGTTTTAAGCAAGGCCAAACAGTGAACACAAATAGGACTAAGCTAGCATGCAAAAATGGCCCCGAAAGAGAGATAGTGAAGCAAGTAGCAGCTTCTGGCCCTAAATGGCCAAGAGCCCTTCAACAAAGTTGAAAAGGGCTCAAAATGAAGCACTTTACAGTTTACAACAAGCCACAAAAACAAACAAAAGTATGGCTAAACTATTATGCAAGAAATGGGCCAAAAGGGAGACAAAGAAGCAAGTGATGGTTGCTGGCCTCAAACAGAAGAGGGACCTTCAACAAAGTTTAAGAGGGGCCCAAAACATGGTATCTTTCAGTTAGTGACCAAACCCAAAACAGTGCACAAATAAGCTTAAAATATTATGCAAAAATAGGCCTAAAAGGAGGTTTAAACACAAAGAGCAAAAAGGAAGCCTCAAACAGCAAAAGACCCTTGATCAAACATGAACAAGGGGTCAAAATAGGGCTATTTACAGTTCGGACCAGAGCCCAGGAATACAAGCATAAGGAGCTAACAAAACATGCAAAAATAAGGCCAAAAGAGGGATAAAGTGGCAAGTGACAGATGGAAGCCTCAAACAGTGAAGAGCCCTTCAATAAAGTTGAAGAAGGCCTCAAAAAAAGCCACTTTAAAGTTTGGCTAGGAGCCCAAAAATGCTTAAAAACAAGGCTAACATATCATGCAAGAATAGGCCCTAAAAGAGAGGTAAAGAACAAAGGGGGAGAAGAAGACTTCAGACAGCAAAAAGTTCTTAATCAAACATGAAGATGACCTCAAAATATGATCTTTTCCAGTTTGGCTCGAAGTCCAAAAATACTTTCAAGTAAAGCTAAACAATCATACAAAAAAGTGCAAGTTTAAGGGAAATAGGGACTCACCCTTGAAGAACAACTTTCCAGCAGCTTTTAGTCTGAAAATCTGAGCTTTCAACCTCTTCAAATGTCCTCCAAGGTACTGAAATGAGTAATGGAGGTGATAGGCTAGGGGTTGTAGTGCAAATGGTGCAAGAAAATGGATGTCTGAACTTGAAAATGGAGAGTTATGGAGGAGGAGGAGGAGGAGGAGGAGGGTTATGAGCCTAAGCCAAAAGTGTCTCACCCTTAAAAATGGAGCTTAAGGGTGTATTATATAGAGGGACTCATCTTTGAAACCCAAAAAAAGGGGGGAAAAAAGAGGGGGAAAAAAAGAGGGGGAAAGAAAAACCAATTTAAATGGAGCAAAACAAGGGGGAAATTTCGGAAGTAGCGTTTTGACCACGAAGTTGGTCTCTCGGGCCACGGTGTTCCTCAAAAGGGAGGAAATAAGGTGTGCGCCAAAAATCGGAGCAAACGGAGGTGGTTAAGCGTTCCCGAACCGAGACACACGGCCGATGGCTCCAAAAATCGGAAACCGAGCTCCAAACGGGAAAAATGGCCTACGACCACAAAGTTGGTCTCCCAGGCCACAGTGTTCCTCAAAAGGGAGGAAACAAGGTGTGCGCCAAAAATCGGAGCAAACGGAGGTGGTTAAGCGGTCCCGAACCGAGACACACGGCCGACGGCTCCAAAAATCGAAAACTGGGCTCCAAACGGGAAAAATGGCCTACGACCAGAAAACGTAGCCTACGGCCACTGAGAGATGGTCTACGAGACCTCTCCCTCCCTTCGGGAAGAGAAAGCAGAGAAAATAGGGCCTGGTTCGCAAACCGAGGCAAAGCACAAAAGAGTCCGGAAGTCCGGAGGCAAGGCTCGCAGCTAGGACTCCGCAACCTCAGAACGAGCACAATATGCAACATCACCAAGTGCTCAATCGGTGACGTCTGAGTCTTAAGGTCGGTCAAAAATGGGGTGTCTACACCATCACTTCGGCTGAGCCATCAGGTTTCCTCTATATACTGAGTGGTGTCACTCCCTCAATATACAATTTGGCCTTTGCGAAGTCTGTACAGGCTATGAAGGGTGGAGGATCTGCATCAATTTCCTCTATCTCTCCATTGCCCAAGGCCATCATTATTTTCTGATGCAAAGAGGAAGGCACACATTTGTTAGTGTGGATCCAATCTCTGCCAAGTAAAGCATTGTACTTAGCATTGCTGTCGATCACGAAGAATGCCGTCATGTAGTCCCTGGTTCCCACACTCAGGTTGATGGACAGAATTCCCTGAGCCATCTGTTTGTCTCCAGCGAAGCCAGCAATGGTTGTGCTAGTCGGGATTAAACTGGGGTTCCTTTTCCCTAGTTTCTTCAAGGAAGATTTCGGTAGTAAGTTCACCGCTGCCCCATTATCCACCAAGACTCCGTTCAATTGTATCCCATCGAAGAAGGCCTTGATATACAAAGGCTTGACATGCTGTGTCATAGAGTTCGAGGGATACTCAAAAGGATATGAGAGGTTAATACTCACCTCTTCTTCACTCGCATATTCAGTTTCCATTGGGGTAGCCATTCCGGAATTATCTTGCACCATACTCACTTGTGAGTCTTCGCTAGAGACTGGAATTGGGTCAATTTCTTGCCCCTCTTGGTCCTCATCTCCAGCTTGGAATTCATGTGGTAGTATGTGTACCATATTCGCTGATACTGAGCTAAATTGAATAGCCGGCTGTGCCTGTTTCTTCTCTTGGCCACCTTGTTCAGTCACTTCGGAAGCATCTTCCATGCTGCATTCTGGCACCTCATTACTAACAGACTCCTTTGAATGGTCTTTTCCGACTGGCTTTTCAACCAAAAATGTTTGTTCAGCCATGAAGGCTTCGAACATTTCTTCCTCAACCATTCCTTTTTTTTTGGCCTAGGCCAACTTCTTCTTCTGTCTCGCTATCACTCTCCATCAAAGCCTTCTCCAATCCTGCTAGATTGGACTTCTCTCTGGCCAGCGTAGGTACACTTAGTTCAGAGTGAACTTTGGCCAATTGTTCTCTGCTACAACCCATTTTGTCTTGTAGAGTTGGTTTTGGAGTATGGTCTGACTTTGGATTCTTCTTTCCTTCTGTCTGGACCAATGAGGAGCTTTCTCCACTTTCTTTCAGGTCTTTCTGGTACTGAGTGTACCTACGCTGAATCTTCCTTCTTTGTGATCTAGAAATTATAGGGACCATATCTGGTTCCTTTGTTTTCGGGTGTTTAAGCAATACCCAATTGTTTGGAGCCACCAAAGGAGGTTTGACCATCCTACCTTGGTTTCCAACAACATCTCTCTGGGTGGACACTTCCCTAGGTTTGTTCTGCATCACAAACTAATCTGGAACTCCAGGTACCCACGAACTTACTGACTTAGCTGTTGAACTGTTTCTTTCCTCCTTCGAGGCCATCTTTGAAGCTGGCTGCAAAGGCCACTACTTGGCCTTGGCTTCATATTTTGGGCCTAACTCAGACCTTTGATGAAGGTAGCCACTTTCTGTCCTGCGTGATGCTGGTCTAGAGGGCCAATCTCTGGCTCTGATCCCACAAACTGAGCCCCTCTTCGACCTCCTTTTAGAATAACTGCTCTCCATTCTGTAATAGTTAGGTGGCCTGGACTCATATAAAGGCCTCTTGCCTTTAGAATGCATTCTATCAGCTTTTGGCTCAACCATTAATGGCTACTGCCTAACACTAGTTAGGTATGGCCTTTTGTTGTGAGCACTGGTTGGTTTAGGACGTCTCTGTACATCCCTGTAGTATTGCTTCCCATCAATCGGGAGCCCTTTCAGCCACTTATAGCTCAACCTACACCTGGGACACATTCTTTGGATAACTACTGCCTCCAAGGAATCATCATCCAGTGTTTCTTCATCAGAGTCTTTTCTTTGACTTGTAGAGCCTTGTCCAACAACTGGCAGACTTCTAGTGTCTTTCTTAACAGTAGCCTGGCTGGTAACATGCATTTGCACATTGACCTCTTCCAATTCCTGTAGAGATAAATTCTAGAAGTCTGGTACAATAACATTAGCTGCACTTTCCCCAAGTTCTGGAAATGGATTACTGTCGATCCCCATGGCCTTTTCTGCTTTAGCTGGGAATTTTAGACTTCCTTTCGAATTTGTTCTTGGAACTTGTCTTGAAAAATAATACAGTTTTTAGTCGAGTGAGACCAAGAATTATGCCATTTACAATATATTTTTCCTTTAAGTTCATCTGGAGATGGAATTTTGACTCCTTTTGGTAACTTAAGGAAGTTGGCCGCAAGCAAATGATAAAAAATGTCATCTGCCTTAGTTAAATTGAAAGAGTATTTCCTATGAAGGTCTTTCTTTTTAAACTGTTGGTCAATTGTTGTATCCTTATGAATTAATGCTTCACAGATCATAGGTTCTTTCTCCACAATCTCTGTTGCATTGATCTCATAATTAGGATCTCTATAATATGTCTTGTACGATGCATTATTTCGGTCTTGCTCCTCCTCTAATAATGCTTCATACCTAGACACCTTATAAGTGAGTTCCACTAAGTCCCTGAACTCAGTTGAGTCCAACTTCTTTCGAAGCCTAAACTCTAAACCATTCTGAGCCAATCTCACGAATTCTGGCTCTAGTAGGATGACTCTACATTTATTTCGAGCCCTTTTAAATTTGGCAATAAACTGAGTAGCCTTCTCATCAGGCCTTTGACTCAACCTTGCCAAGTCTGCCATGGAAACCTCTGGCTCCGATTGGAAGAATTGAGCATGAAAAGCCTCTTCTATTTATTGCCAAGTCTGCATAGAGCCAGGTGTAAGGTTAACATACCATACAAATGCTCCCCCAGTTAGGGAATTTGGGAATAACCTTAACTTCATATAGTCATTATTAGTAAATTCACCGCATTGAGCAGCAAACCTAGCAATGTGCTCCACTGTTGATTGGTTTCCATTCCCATAAAAAATGGCAAAATCTGATATCCTGAAACCTCTTGGGTATTTATGTACCCTGTCTACCCATTCTGGGTATGATTTTCTGTACACAGGAGTCTGGACCCCCCGAGCCATCGGTCCACACATCTCTCTAACAATATTAGCAATTTGGTCCCTAGGGACCATATTTTGTGCCTGCTGAACCATTATTGGAGGAACAAACACAGGATTTGGTGGGCAAACTTGTGCCTATGGTCCTCTTGGTCCATAAGGTGGTATATTTGGGACTGGTTGTCCCTGTGGTGCAGGTTGCTGTTGGGGGTGTGGGTAACCCCTTTGAGCTTGTCCTACGAAAGGACCTGCGAAAGGTGTTGGAACTGGTGTTGTGTCTCTTCTATTTGTAGGAAAACCTTCCAAGCCCCCGGGTATAAATTCGAATAAGGGATTAGTGAACCCCCTTGTGCTAGGTATGGCTTCGAACATTGGATTTGGAGCCATTCTTATGCCATTTTCTTGTACTGCGCCAAATCCACCAATTTGCATGGCTTCACTGTTAAGCACTGAGGCATTTTGACCTACTATAGGCCTCGAAATAGGTTCGTACCAAGAGTGAGGTGATGGTCTTTCATAGTTTTGATTACTAGTTTGACCATTAGAATGTCCATTAACTTACATAGGCTGTTTATCTCTAGCCAATCTTTGCTGAGGGATATTTGAAACTTCCTCCATGTGTCTTGCATTTGTTGGTTGGTGGGTATTCATTCGATCCAAGAAGGATGTTGCCCATCTTTCCATTGTGTTATTAACTGCTGTCCCATAGTATTTACTAGGCCACCCCATGGATTTATTGGTTGACTAGATGGAACAGTGGATGGTCCAATTCCTTGGCCTCGTCTAATATTCTGAACATGTGGTAGTTATTCCGAAGTGTTGGTCTGTTCGACCATAGGTTCTGATGAACTAGGTACTTCCACAGGATGTGTTATCACATTATCCTCTGGATTAGGTATTTCTACTTCTCCTTCCACGCCTTCTTCTAAGCGTTCATTTTCTCCTTGTCTCCTACGTCTAGCCATTTCAATTTGTCCCACTGGGCGTGCCAAAAATATATGTTGGCTTTTTGGCTTTCGAAGGTTATTATTGTAATTGCGAGTGTGCCAGCAAGGATCAATCAGTCCTTATAGAAAATTAATTGCCAACCAATTATCAGACGATTGTGTTTTAGTTCTTTCAGCCTCAATGAAGAGGACTTTTATTGGTGGCTTGATTTAGGAGAATTAAGCAAAATAACAATTAAATGAAGAACAGTTGAAGTATTTCATTAAAATGAAAAACTTACAATGATCCAAACTCAGCCTCGCAGAAGTTTACAGCAACAATCTACTTGAAACTACTCCTATGAACGACGTGCAGTGTACAAATTTAAAGTACAGGAAATGAAAGACTGGAAATATAAAACTGGAAAGGAAAATAAGTATAATAAGACTGGTTTTTTGGATCTGAGTCCGAGGGCTTTTTCTGGGCCTTCTCTGCTATTTATACTTCTCGAGGATGACCATTGAACTGTATTTCCAACCGTCGAACTGCTCCTCCATGATCGCTGATCATGTTGCCTTATAATTAGCTCCACTGTATCTCTTGCAGTTAGGCTTCCCTCCTAAATTTGAATTTAAATGTGAGTAACCGTTGAAGCCACATCACCTTGCATCTCTTTGTTGATCCACTGCTACTCAGATCTCGTAATAACCACTACTAACTGCCATGTGTACGATCAGGATCGAAGACTCGAATAGTCTTCCTGTATTACCCTTATTCTGCCATGCGTCGAATTGTAATTGGCTTGTACAAAATATGTAGCCAACAATATATATATATATTCATGTTGTTGGAATAGGCTACTTTTTGTATTAATTAATTGGAAAATAAAATCCAGAACTTTGCATGATCTCTTTGCATGGTCTCTAAAAGCATCCTGTTTTATAGTTTATAAAATAATTTGCTTGCTTATGGGTGTTGCGGTTTTTGACATACTAATTCTATTTTAGATTTTAATTTGTTACATGCTTATTATAGTATTTTCTAGACTATATTACATGATTTAATTTCTAGAATTATTTGTATTTAATTGTCAAATGGTTATTGTTTTGTAACAATTATATATAACTCTTGCCTATTAAATTTTTAGTTTAATGTATTTAGAGTTATAAAATGTTTGTAACTTGTTTATATTTATGTACATGGTTAATGTATAAATTAAATTATAAATTTAATTTTGGAGTTTTAGTTTTATATGTAACTCTTGCATATTAATTTAATTTGTTTATTATTTTGAATCAAATTGATATGTAACTCTTGGCTAGAATTTTAATTATTTAGGAGGTATAAGTTATAGATTGTTTTTTATAACTCATCTAGCATGTTAATTGATTAGTTAATTTTATTATTAATTAGTTTGCTAGATGGTTTCAATTAAGTTATTATCTTTACTTTTTGCCTAGATTATTTGGTTTGTTTTTTTTTTTTGGTTTTCTGCTAACTTTCTCTACGGGAATACCTATGCGAAAGGGATTGGAAAACAAATACAAAACCAAATGAATAGTATTTGGGTTGGGAAAAAAAAAAATTCATAAGTTTGGACTAGTAACCTTTTTGTTGAACATGAATACCTAAGCCTGGAATTTTTGGACTATATAATTGAAGCAATTGTTTTGCTTGAGATTTTGTTATGGTTTTTTTACCAATACGTAAAAGCATTTTATTTTCTTGTAATGGTTGTAGCAATTTTTTACATTGCTTGTAATTTTGGTTAGCAATTTTTAAATTGCTTGTAAATGTTAGACCTTGGTTTGTTTTAACCTAGTTCATTCCTTGGAAAACTTAATTCTAAAAATTGTTCCTCACAGACTAGGAGTCAACATGCTCTTGAAAGTTTTGTCAAAAGCTTAACTGGGTTTGAAGTGGGACCGATGTGACCCCTCCAGTCTTCCTGGGAATATTCTTGACCATGTTCGATTCTAGGTTAAGTAGTGAGACTAATTTTGAATTAAATTTCTAACTGTGGGATTTTCTAGTGTTAAGTTTAATTTCTAGAAACACAGAAAGTGAAATTCTGTTGTATTTTTCAAAAATGGCAACTGTCACTGATGCTGCTGCAGCTGCTGCTAATGTTGGTAGGGATCTGAAACCCGAGGCAACTAGACTGCCAATCTCTACTGCTATAACCTATTTAGCTTGCTTTTCGTGATCCTTTAGCCCTACAGTTCAGACTTCTGGGGTTCTGAATCTGATTTCACAAGTGCAATGTGAAATAGATAAATACAAATGAGTCAAGATTCGGCAAATCTTTTAGAAAATTGATTTTGAATCAAAATGTCAAAAATGGACTGCTTTGCCAGATTACAGAGTCATCACCTAAATATTTTTGAGAAATTTAGGAAAGCCATGACTTGTACCAAAGGCCACGTGTTCGTCATCACCAAAGTGTCTCAGCTCGGGAACTTAGGTATAAGAGGGGAAGGTCATGAATTGAGCACCCCGCTCGCCGGATCAAAGATCGGCCTCTGCTAATCATGATGAGATTCTTATTTACATTATATACCCTTATTCTGATTATTAGACTAATTTACTATGTGATGCACACAAGTATAGACTAATTTGCAAAAGTTAGAACACTTTATTTTTATGTTTGTTTGAAAATTGTTTTGAAATATGTAACCACTTGAAAAGGTGATCTCATATGCACATTTAAACAAATCATCCCAACTTAAGCAATTAGCCTTCATCCATAGGCATTCAAATAGGTATAGCACTTAAGTACTTAGCCTCATGGAAGATATGCTTAACATGTCAACAATCACACGCATGCGATATGCTAAAGCAATAAGTGCTCAGGCAAGCCAAACAAAGCAAAAGAATTAGAAAACATGCATGCCCCTAGCTAATGCGATATGACTAATGCAGCACTCGCAATACTCAATTTTAAATAGGCTCGACTACTAACATTGCATGTGAATCAATTTGATAGCATGCTATTTAAACACGTTTTCAAAGAAGTAATAAATAACAATGTGAGTTAGAATGATGAGCCGAACTTTTATGCATGCAAGACACATGAATGCAAAGCATAGAAAATGCTAGCCGAAATATGATGTACTACACTATCCATCATAAGCGGGCAAATAAAAAGGAGAAAGAAATGGGGATTGGAAGACATACACAACTTATTACATATTTTCGCCCTCATGCAAGAGGGTCCGAATAAATGTCATAGCTAATTAAGCTAATTATTACAATGCCACAAATTAACTGACTATTCTAGCTAATTAATTAAGTAAAACACAAAAATTAACTAGCTATTCTAGCTAATTAATACAAACTAACTAATTAGTTACAATACGAGATTAATTAACTACGTAATTAATTATTATAAGTCCACTATTTTAGGTACAACAAACTACTAATAAACATAATTTTAACGGGCCCCGAGGAGCGAGGAATGGCTCATGCATGGATACGGATTTCCATCCAAAAATGCCCTCTATTTGGTTGCCAAAATGCTTCTGTTTTGCAGTTAGAAAATTGCACTGTTTTTCACCTCAGCCTCTGCTCTGTTCTGCAGAAAAAAGGACACACTGCCTGGCTAAAAAAGGTGGCCGGCTAGCCAGAAGAAGTGGTCGGCCGTACAGTAATGTGGCCGGTCGGCCACTAATGTTTTGTACTACCCTACTGCAACAGACATGAAATAGAGCACAAACAGAGTATTTTCAGGAGATGTTTGTCCACCTTGCCTCTCCTTATCATCAAACAGATCAAGGGAGGGGTAGGCTTGGTTGTCAAGTTGTCAATCGATGCAAACGCATTGCATGATGGTCTATGAATCAAGGGACAAAAGGTTAATAAATGAAGTTAAAAGACCAACAAAAACCTCTCCTTATGATGATATTGATCAAGAGACGTGGTTGACTTGATATTTTGAACCATTATCATCACAAGAGAGTATGAAATAGCTAAAAACTCAATGAGTTCAATTAACGTCCGATCGAACTGAAGTTGATTTTATTATCTTGTTACATTTTGGCCCCAATTTTATTAGCTTCTTTTAATTACCTTTCCATTCTTAGTCATTTTAGTCCAAAAATGAGCATTAAGTCCACTAATGGAGAGAGTGTCAAACAAAGGGTTGTTTTGGGCATGAGAGAGATGTCATGCCTTTGGTAATGAACCTTCGAAGAGATTAAACCATTAAGCACAAAGATCTCTATCTTAAGCTTAAACAACAATTGGTTGAAATGACTCTCAAGGGAATAAAAAGCCAAGAAATGAGGGAGGTTGCAGAGATGATTAGAGGTGAACACATGTATGAAAAGCTTGAAATAAATGTTATCAACTCAAATAGGTTGGTGTCTAATGCCTAAAACACCAAACCTATGAGGACCTTTACACTATAAGCATACTATATAATGCATAAATGAAATGAACAATCTAAAACAGTCCTAAAATAGTGAAAAATAGCACTGAAATTCTTATGGGAAGGCGTGAAAAAGCATCTAAAATAACAAGGACATGAAGCTAGTAAACAAGCACATGGAGCGGAAGCTAACCCCTCCATTTTTGAGACTTCAAAACCACAGTTTTAGCCTCTAAAAACCTCTGAAATTGAGTGGTAAAAAGCTAAAAAAGGGTTGATGAAGAGATGGGAAATACAAGGGCAAAAGATTGGAAGACAAGGTACAAAAAAGGTAAGAAATGAAGGCAAAAGCTTTCAACCACAAGTTTTAGCCCATAAACACAGTTGAAAAACAGCCCAAAAAAAGTAAGAAAATATAGGAAAGAAATAGTGTAAAAGAACTAAGAGTTATACCTCTTGAAGAGGGGGTGACCCTTTGAGTTATAAACCACCAATTTCTTACCTTCAAAAGCTAATATTCAAGCTCAATAACCTCAACAAAGAACCCTAAAAATTTTGTTTAGGAGGTCTAGGTAAGGTATGTTTTGGTTGCAAGGTAGAAAGAGAGATATTTGTTTTTTCAAGAATTTTGTTTCACCAAAATTTTCTAACCTAATTTTATGAGAGGGGGTCAAATATATATAGAAAAATATGTTACTCTCTTGGAAAGTTCAGTATAGAAACATCTGGTGCAGTGCATGCACCTGTGGAGATAGCTGGCACAGTTGGCAAAAATATCTATTTTAACTGACACAAGTGGCCGGCTGGCCACTAAAGGGGACGGCTGTACACTCATTTGTGGCCAGCCAACCACTAAGTGGCCTGCAGGCCTCTGGGTGGTCAGGCTTGGAAAAAAAACTGTTTTGGTCCAAAAGAGGTGCAAGGTTTGTAGGCTTTTGATTCTCAAAACTGAGGCTTTCTGCTGAGGAAATCGAGCGTTTGACAAGTGTGAAACTTCATCATTGGGTGATCAATTGATGGTGCCCAAGTCTTAAGGGCTGTCAAAAGTGGGTGTCTACAGTTGCCGCTCTTTGACAGAGCTCGAAGTCATGAAATGACATGAGCGGATGTTAAAGCCCAGAGACAACCCATTTTGACAAGTCCGTAAGACTTGGGCAAACAATCAAGACATAAAATTAAATTGGTTGAACCCAAGGGTTGCCTACGTATCCTTTTTCAAGGAATTAAACCAGCGTAGTTCAGGTGTAAAATGCATAATGATACAACAGTTGAGAATACAAATGAGCATACCACTCGAGAAAAGAGATTCAATGCAATGCAATAATGGGCATAAATAACAAGAAACATTCTGAACTATGCTTTCGTGTACAAGAAACAAACCCAACTACACTCCAATGTAGAAAGGTTAACAAACTACACTACCACGTAGAGTGGATAGCAAGAAACAATCCTAACTACACTTCTGTGTAGAAAGGTACAAAACAACCCCCACTGCACTACCGCGTAGGGGAGTATAAGAACGAACCAAGCTACACTTCCGCGTAGCGAGGAAGAAGGGCAACCAAACTACACTACCGTGTAGCACGGTGATCCTAACTACACTTCTGCATAGAGAGGAGAACAAAACAACCCAAACTACACTACCATGTAGAAATGTAATCCTAACTACACTTCCACATAAAGAGGATAACAAAAACAACCCAAACCACACTACCGTGTAGGGAGGTAATCCTAACTACACTTTCGCGTAGCGAGGAACAAAACAAACCAAGCCACACTATCGCGTGGCGAGGTAATCCTAAATACACTTCTGCGTAGAGAGGATAAGAGCAAACCAAGCCACACTTCCGCGTGGCGACGTAAAAGACAAACCAAGCCACACTACCACGTGGCGAGGTAATCCTAACTACACTTCCGCATAGAGAGGATAAGAGCAAACCAAGCACACTTCCACGTGGCGAGGTTAAAGAACAAACCAAGCCACACTACCACGTGGCAAGGTAAAAGGGAGGGAACCTAAATCTACGACGTAATTGAAAATCAGTACGATGACAACGCATGTTCTATGCAACATAAGATGTAATGCAAGTTCTATGCAAACGTGACAAGTAAGAGGTATGTGAGCATGCATCTTCAATGCAAAAGATATGTGAATCGAAAAGACGGACAAAAGTGATGTTCGACAACAACCTCCAACTTATACTTGGAGGCTCTGTAAAATACTCAAAAAGGATATAACCTGCTCACATTTGAAATTGAGGCACATTCATGCACTAGAGACACAACGGGATTCGGAACGATGCAACTGGAACATAAGTTTGAGATCCTTGGAAACCAAATCCACTTCAAGTACCTCAATCCTTCTTTCCAGACCCAAAATAGGACCTCCCATACACTAATTGGGCAAAAGGGCAACAAAAACTAGCTCGGGACCACAAATGGGGTTGGCCGACCAGCCAACAAGTGGACGGCCGGCCACTTGTGGCAAATTCGGGGGCAAAATGGTATTTTTGGCTCGGGTCTTTATAAAACAACACCTAGGCTCCATTTTACACATACACACAATCGAGAATTCCCCCACTCTTTCTAAGTGTTTCCTCTCTCTAGATTTGTGCTTTGAACACATTTTCCAACGCCCTCTCAAACTTTATTCGTAAAACATTTTTGGTCCTCTATATTTTGAACCGATTAGATTTTGTTTTCGTTGATTTTTTCGGGTTTTCATCACTTTGGGCTCATTTCCCTCACGTTTTTCTTCAGTTCTGCGAGTTTTCCTGGGTTTTGACTTTTTCTTTCATTTTCTCTTTCATAGGGTTGACTTTTTCAAGTTTCCCCTTTTTTTTCCCCTCATTTTGTCTATTTTTCACCACTTTTCACCCACTTTTCAAATGGCAGACGATGTCCCACATGACAGTGCCCCTCCCGAGGTACCTATGCTTCCACTTATAGTTGAGATAGAGGAACCAACAGTTGCCGAGGCCGGCGAGGCGGCGGAGGATATCGCCGTTGATTTTGAGGCCGAGGCAGAGGTAATCTTTTCACCAGGGCCCGAGCCCGAGCTGCTACCATTGAGGCTGAGGTCATTTGATTCGGCCAGTTACCACCTATAGATGCACGTGATGGTCCCAAGCGGTATGTTGTGCTTCGATGATTTTGCCAATGGCGTACCGGAGGATGTTTTGCTGAGGGAGCGGACCTTCTACCTTTCTCACGGTGCTTCTGAGGTACAAAATTTGCTTTCATGCACTTTACCTATTTAGCCATTTCATCATTACCTTTTATTTGACTGTCTTTTATTTGACTCATTCTTTTCTTGTCACAAGAAGACTCTCGCTCCTGGAGAGGTTACGGGATGGTGACGGCCAGGGACTGGTATCACGAGCTTCCCTCTCGGCTCCGTAACCTTGTTGACGAGGCAAGCTTTGGCTTATTCTGCACCAAGCTCTTACGCCACATGACCAGCCAGGCCTTACTTGGAGCTTTGGTGGAGAGGTGGTGGGACACCACTAACTCTTTCCACTTCTCTTCCACCGGGGAGATGACGATGACCCCCTATGATTTTTCGATGATCACTGGCTTGGGAGTAGGGGGTGATCCGATCCCCTTTGATATGGATATGGGCCAGTGAGAGGTGGCCTGGATCTACCTTCTTGGAGTGAGCCTGCCTTTATACAGGCCAGCTATGGTCAGATATAGTTGGTTCCTCAAGCATTTCTGCAAGAGTCAACTCGAGACTTAAAAGGAGGTAGAGCAGTACACCCGGGGCTTTTTGATATACCTTCTCAGTACTACCTTGTTTGCAAACAGGTGGAATACCATGAGCTTGTATCTGTTGAATGCCCTTGTGACCTTGCCCCTGGTCCAGTTTTATGACTGGGATGGAGCTGGCCTTGCTATCTTTTACGGTTACATGAGCTCTAGTTCTCGCATGAAGTGGAACAAGATTAGAGGCTATTGGAGAGCCTGGGAAGTACGCATTGTACTTTTATTTTTTGTTTGCTTCTTATGCTTTTTGCTTTGCATTTTCTGCTTTATATCTGTCCATGCATTGTGTTTTTTGCTTTGCACTTTTTGGGGTTTTTTTTTTTTAATCTATTTGCATATATTGATTCACAACTGGTCTCTCATTGCAGCTCTAGGCTTATGTTATTTCCCGGCCTTCACCCTGGTGCTGGTAGAGGAGGTAGCACCAGCCATGCCCTACACACGGTGGTATGATGGCAGATGCCGACGTTGGCGTTGACGCCGCGATGACATGACATTCGCTTACTTTCGTCGATATTTCAACACTGTGGTGGCCCGTGAGGTAATTCGAAACTTACAGTCATTTCTTTTTTATTTCCATTGCTACTGTTCGAATTCATACTCTAACAACTAACAGTAACTAACAACTTGTAAATTCTTCATTTATAGATCATGTGACAGCCATGGGCAATTATGTCGGCCGGAGTCAGGGACCAGTACGTTGGGGCTTGGGTTACCTCCTGGTACCGAATCTTATTGGAGGGCCCATTCTGCCAGGCTTGGTTTTTAGGTGAGCGTTTCGTATGCCAGACCATGGGCCTACCTGCCCCAGTTGTTCCTGCTCTGCCTCCAGTATCGATGAGGTTTGTCGATAGCCTCCAGTTGAGGTTATTATTATTCAGTTCATGGCAAGGTAGGATGCAGACTACTTTCGGCGAGACAGAGACTACACAGCCTTCATCAGGACTTACCTCATGCCACCCCTGACTGGAGTTTGCGTCGACGATGTTGTAGGTGCCCCATTTGCCGGAGAGGCTGCCTAGGAGGCTGAGGCTGATATTGGAGAGGTCCCTCCCATTATATATGTAGCCGGTTGGCCAGCGATTCCTATCGCGATTCCTTACTGGCGGCTGAGCGGGACGACCTATTAGATCCTGATAGAGCCACCAGAGGCGGGGCACGGGTATGTCAGAGCCCTGGGTGCACCTCAAGTATGGACCACACTTGAAAACTTGCATCCCGCATTTTCCATTTCAGATACTGATTATTCAAATTCACTTGTAGGCGCCCACTGAGTACACGGAGGGCCTCCTTCAGCTGGTTGCTTCTCTAGTTCACATGGTGCAGAGGAGAGAGACGTTGCTCGCTTTTATGATATCCAGGTATATTTCTCTCTCTCTCTCTCTCTCTCTCTCTCTCTCTCGTGCATTGCATTGCTTCCTATACTACACTGACATGCCATACTCCCACTGATACACGATACTCATGCTGTAAACTGACATGCATTCTGGCACTGGCTCACACTGCATTGATGCACTACACTGTATTGATGCACTACACCTATGTTGAATCTGCCTTCTACATCATAATCATACTGCATACTACATTCTGCAATATACATATTGTGTCTGATACTCTGATGCTTGTTTTTCAGATTCCACCTGCACTGAGGGCACTAGTGACAGAGGCAGCGGCAGTAGCAACACTAGTGGCATCTCTTCTAGCGCAGGGAAGAGAGGTATATAAGCCCCAACATGCAGCAAAGATGCGCATCGAGGTCAAGACAGGGGCAGAGGTACTCGGGGCCGGAGCAGTGAATCCCCGATAGAGGAGACCTCTTCCTCATCAGAGCTGGATTTGAGTGGGGATGATACTGAGACTAGCGGTATCGATGAGGCAGTGAGCCGACGCTCTGAGTCATTTAAGAGCGAAGATGATGATGTTGGCTCGGGGTTAAGGAGCAAGGAGGGTGCCGAGGCTGGTTATGAGACAAATAGCAGAGATAGTGATGCCAGCTCTGGGTTGGAGTTCAATTCTGATAGTGGTGCCGACGAAGACAGTGCCCCGAGTCCCCTTCGAGGAATAGGACGAAGAGGGCCTCTCAAGCTTGATGTGGCTGGCGCAGATTTTACACTCTTTTGCTTAGTTTCTTTTATTTTGGTAGCTTAGCATTTGTATAGCTTCAGATAGGTCTTACTTTTTATTTTTTGAAAAGACTTGTATTCTCTTTTTGTAAAAACTATGATCGGGGTAAAACCCTGTAGTGTTATAAAAAGAGCTTTGTTTTTTGCGTCATGAACACCACACTTACATAGAAACAAAATGGAATAGTATTTGAAATCGAAAAGGCTTGTATTGGAATGATGAGCCGACCAATGACCAAAACACAAGATACAACTCAATAAACAGAAAGCAAAGTAAAAACAACCTAAACACAACTATTTACACCTGCTAAAAATAATAGACTCAAAACAAGACCTCAAAACACAAAGACCAGAACAAAACTAGACTGCCAAATTGCCAGGCCCACAATAGTGGACGACCGGCCAAGAAAAGTGTACGGTTGGCCAAGTGTGGTTGCTCAACAGCTGGCTGACACTCACAGCCTTATCTTCTACAAAAGGTCTTCTTTCGCAAATTCTTTAATAAAACTTCATTTTTGCTGCTGTTTCTTCCATAAATGAAGACATTCCTAGTCGAGAAGCTCAAGGATTGGATAGCTACTTTGGACGGCACGAAAAAGTTAATTTTATGAGGTTTCGGCATAAACCCTCTTTTTCCATTGAGCCGTACTTCATTTTGTTTTTCGTTCGTCCATGCCGCGGTTTGATGTTGGGATCTAATTACACATGTATTTCACTTCGGCGCACAGGAAATGTATCTGACTCTTGAAGAATTTCAAGCACTAATGGAGTCCCAGCACGGTGAGATCATGTCTCAGCCTCATTTTGCCTATGCCCAAGCTTTGGGACGGATGTGTGGGCTCACTTTGCACGAAACTCGATCTTTGGCTCAAGATGGGGAGATAGATATACCCGGCTTGATTCATTGATTTTCTAACATCGGCGATAGAGGTGACCTCCTCTGGTGAGGTTATCGGCAGCATGCCCTCTGTTTATGTATGCTTTCACACTTCTTTCTTGCCCCTAGTTATGGCGGAGCCAACATTAAGATGATCGAAGTGGCCCAATGCCTGAAAGAGGGTAAGAGTTGCATTGGTCTGGCCCTGGTCGAAACTCTGATGGGTTTAAATGCTTTTCATAGATGATAGACTACTTAGTTCTCAAGGAGTCCATTGCTACTCTAGTAATTGTTTCCCATCCTTTCTTATATATGATTCTCACATCACTCGACACTCATACTCTATTTTTCTCTCTAAGCCCTTTTCTTTACTTTTCTCTTAACGTATATCTCTCTTTAATCTCTTTTATTTTTCATTCTTTCCCGGGTATGGCTAATGGATATGCTAAAAGTAGTGGACCCTTGCCCCGAGTATTTAGCCCGAGCCTACTTCTTCTGCTAATGGCTAGTAGACTTTCCCATTGAGGGATGGTGGTGTAACTGGATGTGCAGCAGATCTGCAGTTGACATAACTTGGCGTTGCCCCTGGCTTAATTTGACGGAGATGAGCTATAGAATGTCCCGACAATCGGGTGTACAGTTGATTAGCCTCACGCACTGTGCGTTCTATTTCCCTTTTCGGGTCAGACGCCAGTTTAGACATAATCAGATTTCCCCAGAGGAGGGAGTGGAATACCCAGCTCCATTCCCATTTCGTGCTTCACACCTGGTCCAATACCTCACTGCTTGGAGGACGAGAGAGCTTCTGGCCCCTGCGGTTAGCTTCAGTTATGCCCTTTTCGGTGAGTGCTTGGCTTGGCTTGAGGATGAAGCACATGTTGGGCCAACTTTGGCTACAGAGGCTTCCACGAGCACGAGTAGAGGAGGCAGGAACACCTGACTCATCTATGTCCCTAGCTTATTGCTTTGACTTTTCTTTTCAAGTTTTATGATATAAAAGCAACTTTGATTTAAATCAGAGAGTTGGAGAATGTATTTATGTTGAAATCAATGGAATTAAAGTTGTGAGTACTAAATTTTTTTTCCTTTTGGTCCAAAAATGGTCTAAGTTGTAAAAGGTAAAATTTTGAGAAAAATCAACTTTTATTAAAGCTTTTCAAAACTATTTTCAAAAATGGTCACCACCTGACACGTACGAAATCAGCTCGCAAGATGTATAACCCCAAATTAGAAAATCGTAATTGCCCATAACTGCATTCACCAGCACTGGTCTGTATTACAACCGGCTCTTCTGCCAAAATGAAGATCACACGACCAAGCTAACAGATAATAGAGAAAGATGGCCTGATCAACTAAACGAATAGGATAGTTGGAGATGGAGATGGTTACGGCTGAACTCCAAGATGAAGTTGCCTACGTATCCCAAGATGGAAATTAGGCCTTACATAGTTCAGTTCAGGTTCACTCAAGTATTAACGCTCTATTTTTTCGCTCTAACTTTTGCTAAAGTCACCCTTTCGGGTTTTCGACCTTACAAGCTCAGTTTTTCTTTATTTATATTTTTTTATGCTCTAACTTTTGCCTAGGTTGCCTTTCTTGGTTTTGCAGCCTAGCGAGCCATTCAGGGGTAATATTTCTTCAACTTGTCCATATTGATCAGCTGTGAGAACTCTAGACCATCTAGGTCCACAAGGATAATCACCCCTACTGACCACATAGATTTGATGAAGTAAGGACTAGTCCAATTAGGTCCAAACATCGGTTGTCTTTCAGCACCATATCTCATTCCTTGAGATTTCTGGACTTAACCTTCTTGTTAAAAGCCCTAGCAATTCTGCGCTAGTAGCCCTGAATGTGATATAATGCCTTCAGCCTCCTCTTATCAAACAACATCAACTCCTCAAACCTGCTCTGTTGCCAATCCGCTTTTGCTATCTGACACTCAGCCATAATTCGCGGCGACGGTACTTCGATCTTAATCGGCAGAACAACTTCCATCCCATATAACAGAGAATACGGGGTTGTCCCTGTGGATGTGTGAATTGACGTTCTGTATCCCCAAGGTGCAAACGACAGTTTATCCGGCTAGTCTCTATAGGTCTCCACCATCTTTCGCAAGATGTTCTTGATATTCTTGTTAGCGGCCTCAATAGCTCCATTAGTCTGTGGTCTATATGTCGATGACTTGTGAAAAGCCACGTTATGTTTCTCGAGTAAATCCACTCTCTCTTTCTTGAAGTGTGAGCCGTTATTTGATATGATCTCGTTTGGTACCCCATACCGGTAGATGATGTTCTTTCTGTTGAACTTGGCTACATGTGATGCTTTCAACACGGCATAAGACTGAGCTTCCACTTACTTCATAAAACAGTCCATCGCCACCAAGATGAACTTATGTCCATTGGAACCCTTTGGCGAGACTGCACCGATAACGTCGATTCCCCAAACTAAGAAAGGCCATGGCGAAGTCATGTTGTAAAGCTTTGATGGCGGGATATTCATGCGATTAGCATGGATTTGACATTTATGGCATCGCTGTACAAAACCAATACAATTCTCCTCTATAGTTGACCAATAATAACCTTGTTTAAGGATTTTCTGGGCTAGCATCACACCGTTGATGTGTGCTCCACATTCTCTACCATGGATGGCCTCCATGAGACGCTTTGTTTTCTTTTCTTCAATACATAAGCTTATGCATTTCCCAGATGACCTCTCTTGTACAGCTTACCCTCGCAGATGACAAACTGGACGGCTAGATGCCGTATTTCCCATTTGTCTTTGGCATTTGCCCCTGGTGGATACATTTCCTTTTCCAGAAAGTTCCAAATGTTGTAATACCAAGGGTTTTTATCTTGAACTTCATCTTTTGCGGCAATGGTCTCATAAGCCGGTGTGTATTTCTGTTCAATGATGATCGAACGCATCTTGACTCCAAGCTGGATGTCTACCATGGAAGATAGATTTGCCAGTGCGTCAGTAAACTAATTGTTATCTCTAAGTAGGTGCGTGAACGTCAGCTTTTCAAACCTCAGAATCAGAATGTCCAGGGTCTGATGATACACCTTCATTTTCTCATCGTTGACTTTCCAGTCTCCATTCGGTTGAGAAACAACCAAGTTTGAGTCCCCAATGACGTCCAACCTTATTGTGCATAGTTCTAGGGCAGCTTCCAAACCAGCAATAGACGCCTCATATTCTGCTTCGTTGTTGGACACTTTGAACCGGAGTTTGAAGGCTAGGGGTATATGGGAATCATCAGGTGTTATCAGCAACACTCCTATCCCATAATCGTATTGATTGGACGCTCCATCAAAATACATTGTCCAAGTTTCCTCTTCTACTTGCAGAATGTCTTCATCTAGGAACAGGTATTCCACCGCCTCATCTCCTTCTACTGGGTGGTCTGCTAGGAATTTTGCTACAACTCTCCCTTTAACTGATTTGCGCATTATGTACTTGAGATCAAATTCAGAGAGAAGAAGCAACCAACGAGGCAGCCTACTCATAAGTGCAGGTTTCTCAAAGAGATATTTGATAGGATCTAATCTCGAAACTAGGATTACAGAGTGAGCTAACAAGTAGTGCCTCAACTTCCTAGTAGCCCATACCAAGGCTAAACAAGCTTTCTCTAGGGGAGTGTAGCGGGTCTTATAGTCTAGCATCTTCTCGCTCAAATAAAAGATGGCCTTCTCCACTTTATCCTTAGATTCTTGAGCGAGCATGCACCCCATGGTTATATCTGTTACCGATAAGTACAGAATCAAAGGCTTCATCAGCTTTGGCGGTGACAACACATGTGGATTCTGGAGGTACTTCTTGACCTGCTCGAAGGCAAACTGACATCAATCGTCCCATTGAAACTTCTTACCCTTTTTCAGGAGACCAAACAGTGGTTTACAAGTCAAGGTTAATTTCGAAATAAACCGTCTTATGAATTGCACTTTTCCTAGAAAGCCGCGCACCTCCTTTTCAGTCTTTGGTGGTGGCATTTCTAAGATGGCCTTGATTTTGGACGAATCTACTTCAATTCCCCTCTGTGTGATAAAAAATCCCAGCATTTTCCCTGCCGTCACCCTAAAGGTGCATTTTTGTGGGTTTAACCTCAATTTGTATTACCTGATCTATTGAAAGAATTTTTCCAGTGCAATGCAGTGGCCTTTTTCGCTTTTTGGATTTGACAATCATGTCATCTACATACACCTCAACCTCTTTGTGGATTATATCATGCAGAATGGTGGTCGCAGCCCTCTGATAGGTAGCCCTAGCATTATTCAACCCAAAAGGCATGACTTGGTAGCAGTACAAATGTGGTCTTTTCTCTGTCCTTGGGTGCCATAAGAATTTGGTTATACTCGGAAAACCCATCCATAAATGAGAGCAATGCATGGCCTTTGGTGAAGTCTACCAACTCATCAATGTGCGGCAATGGAAAGTCATCCTTCAGACTGGCTTTGTTTAGGTCCTAAGAGTCGACACAAACCCAGATTTTGCCGTCTTTCTTTGGCACTGGGACAATGTTGGCCAACTAGGTCGGATTCTCGGACACTAACAAGAACCCTGCATCAATCTGCTTGGTGACCTCTTCCTTGATTTTCAGTGCCCAATCTGGACGAATTCTATGCAGTTTCTGTTTGACTGGTTGGGCCTTAGAGTCAAGAGGGATCTAGTGTTGTGCAATCTCAGGGTCGATTCTAGGCATGTCTTCATAGGACCACGCGAAAACATCTTTGAACTCTTTTAATAAAGCGATTAAACGCTCGCATTCCTTCGAAGACGTGTACCCGATCTGGACCAAGCGCGGATCCTTCTCAGTACCCACATTAATGGCAATGATTTCATTAATACAGGGTTTAGCATGCCTCGCCTCCTCTCGATTAATTAAGTTTTTCAAAGCCAGAGGAATTTCTTCCTCTTCGTTTTCGTTAAAATTCTGAAAATCTTGGTCAATGTAATAAATCAGCGGCACAGAGAACTACACAAAATCTACAGCATTTTCATTCATAAGTTTTGGCTCTTCTGTTACAACAGACTCAAAAGCAAAAGAGAAAGTAGACCTCGACAAGACCTTGGTATCTGGGTTACCACCCTTGGGAATGCCAGACTTAGACTCGCCAGACTGACTTAAACTTGATTTTGACTCCACAGACTCAGTGGAATTAGATTCCGGCTTATCGCCCAATTCAGAACTAGAAAGAAAACCTTTCTCTAGTTACCAAGTAAGACATGGTACCCTTGATGCATCCAAAATACCACTAGTTGGGTCCACACTCGGTTCTTGCCCGATCATGGAGACAGTAAAGTTATCCTCCAAGTTCTCCAGGTTGGTCGTGGGATCTATCAGGAGATTGGCCAGCGTTGCCCTTACTACAGCCTCACTGTTGTTCGAGTCATCTTCTGTGCTCTGGCTAGCTTTGATGCTTGGTTAAGCCCTTTCCTCATCACTGTCCTATAGTTGTAGATCAAAGGAGATCTCAAATCTGGGGGCCCACTTTTTTGAGGAATTTACCTAATGCTCAGGAAAGCCACAAAAAGGGAAATCCTCTTCCTCTTGCATAAAACGGCCATTCAACGTCCCCCGGATTGGCCTGTGAACGAGCTCATAATGCTTCCTAGCTCTCTTGGCCTTGGCTCTGCCGCTCATCTCTTTCCCCTTTCTTATCCAGTCCTCTTTGATAGGCACATACCCCAATCTGAAGGAATGCAAGTTGTGTGGCACCTCTGCTAGTGCTATAACACCTTTTTGACCACTCTGTCCAAGTCCCATTCCCGGAATGTGCCGCAGTTTATTCATGAAGTAGATGGATTGGGCACTAACGTACATGCTTTCATCTGCGGCCAATCTTGTCTGCACTACCCGGGCTTCCACCAAAGTGAATCCCGAGAGAAATACATCCTCCTCACCATGATTGATATATACCACTAGCATAGTCACCTCTGGTGGTGGGTGGATATTCCCAAAAATGGTTGCTACTCCTTCCTCATGGGGATACTTTAGTATTTGATGGAGGGTGGAGGAGACAACCTTCATGTGATGTAACCAAGGCCTCCTTAATAGCAGATCAAAGGTAGCCGATACATCTAAGATATGGAACTCAATCACTTGCTCTGATGGGCCTACTCGAACCTGCACTTTCACTAACCCCTCTGTTTGTATTGTCATACGCCCGTATCACTTAGGCTGTGGGGATAAAGTCTACCGGTTTGAGGCCAATCGCATAGGCAATACAGGAAGGACAGACATTAATGGTAGAGCTAGTATCTACCAGCACCACTGGCACCCACTTCTCTCTACATTCCACAGATATGTATAATGGCTTGGTTTGAGTCGAGCTTTCCGGCGGCAGCTCTTTGTCAGAGAAAGTGAGCATTGGCTTGGCACCACTTGAAAAGACCAGGCCCACAAGTTGCTCAGGCGTAGTATCAATGGACAATTTAGCTTTGTTCATTGCCGACAATAGTGCCTGTTGGTGCACCCGTGAAGCCATAAAAAGCCCTTAGATAGAGATATCAGCTTGGATTTTCTTAAGGTGCTTCAGAACTAGCTCTTCTTCTAGTTGCTTCTCTTTCAGTTTCTCGACCTCCTTGTCCTTTTCTGATAGCTCTGTTTGATCCAGGTGTGGCGTCTTAAAGTACCATCCACTTTAGGTAAGATGGTCTATCTTCTCAGTACACCATGTATTATCTGGGATACAGTCCTCCCAGTCTTCGTCAGTATGGGCTAGATGCAAATCATTGTTGTCCCACCACTCGCCATTAGTTGCCATCAAACAATTATCCGACTTCACCTGAATTATCTTTATAATACAAATGTCCCCCTTGGGGCAACACATAGTTGCGGTTTTCATGCTGTCTTCAATTCTTTTTTTGTCAAACTGCATCAACACAGCTTCCTGCTCAGTATCTGTAGCTTTCACAACACCCACTTCTCGGATTGGTTTTCCTACACATGTTGTCATGACCCAAACCCGCCCCTATAGGTTAAGGTCATAGCCGGCCAGTAATCATGAGATTACCTACGGCCTCAAACCTAATATCAATTAATAATTAATAATATGGGGCCAGATGCGGAAGCAAACTTAAAAATTTTGTCCAATGAGCTATGCCTACATGGCATATCAAAACATTCCACATATACTTAATAATAACTCACACCACATATCAGTAGTTAACATCTTGTATACCCAGGATCATTCAAACACATAGTCAGCTAAACCAAAAGCTTATACGCATAAACGGTCTATCATGACCAATAGAAGCAGCAAAAGAAGTACAAAAGATCATGAACAAAGCCTCTTGTGTGAGGCACCTGGGCTGACTTCACAAAACTTGGGTTCCTTTCTTAAATTCCACCAAGGCTGGGGTTGAATGTCCCTTTGCTCACCTATATACATATAAATAAGAGTGAGCTAACGCCCAGTGAATAATATCAAAATAAAGAGGTTAATGAATGAGATCCGTTCATAAATGAGTCATACTTATAATGTACACATTTGAACCACTACTCTCATTCACATCAAATTTACAAACCTCAACAAAGCAAAACGACCTCGGGTCCAACATATCATATCCATATGCAAAACGACCTCAGGTCCAATTCTTATATGAAACAAAATGACCTTGGGTCCATTTATACAAAATGACCTTTGGTCCAACCAACTCTTTATTCAAAACGACATTTGGTCCATTTCAAACATATCAAACGGCCTCGGGCACAATTCAAACGTATCAGACGTATCAAACG
Organism: Camellia granthamiana; assembly: GCA_036172215.1. Classification (NCBI taxonomy): domain Eukaryota; kingdom Viridiplantae; phylum Streptophyta; class Magnoliopsida; order Ericales; family Theaceae; genus Camellia; species Camellia granthamiana. Next base: position 72,082,777 of record CM069910.1, read on the forward strand.
GCCTTGGGCCCATTCTCTTTATATTCATATCTATGCGTATTTCATATTCATGATCATGATCCCTTTTCATTCAAACAGCCTTTGGCCCATCACGGTATTCAAACATATCAAATGACATATTCAAATGACCTTTGGCCCATCTTTGCATTCATGTCTAACGGCTTTTGGCCCAATCGTTCATATCCGACGGCCTTTGGCCCAATCATTCATGTCCAACGGCCTTTGGCCCAATCATTCATGTCAGACTATCATTTATGTCAGACGGCCTTTGGCCCAATCATTCATGTCAGACGGCCTTTGGCCCAATCATTCATGTCCAACTATCATTCACGTCAGACGACCTTTGGCCTAGTCATTCATGTTAGACGGCCTTTGGCCCAATCCCTCATGTCAGACGGCCTTTGGCCCAATCGTTCATGTCAGACGTTCTTTGGCCCAATTCAGATATATCAAACGTATCAAACGGTCTTATACGAAATTAGGCATATAGAATACTCATTCATATTTCAAATCAACAAATCCATGAAGCTTATACAGAAGTAGCATTTGGAAACTAACATACTTGAAAATATCTTTACTAAGATATTACTCACAGTGTTCTGCTGGTGGATTCGTCCTTATGCTCGACCCTACATAATACATAACACATATCGGGTCACAAACGATTCAATCCATTCTTAATTCATTCCTCTTAGGCCTTTTTCTTATCTTCTTGATTCATTTACAACGCGCAATGTATGCCTAAGAGTGCTTAGAAATGAAAAAGAATGGAAAACGATACATGAAACCACTTTTCAAAATTTCTAAAACAGGGCTCCTCGCTCGAGCACAGGTTTCCCCACTCGAGCGGACCCCTTTGGCCTGTAAAAGTACTGGTTGCCTCATTAATACGCTCGAGCGTGACTTTGGGCGCTCGAGCTGAATGTCAAACTACATGGCTTGACACTCGAGCGTGAATCTTCCCGCTTGAGCAAACACCAATGTCTACAAAAGTTCTAGGAACCAACATTCCACGCTCGAGTGGCCCTTTCCTCACTCGAGCGGACATGCCAAATTCTGGAATTTCCAGAACTGGTTTTGAAGTTCAAATTCGACATTCAAAGGCCCAAAATTCATGTTCTTGGTTTAAAAACGTGGAAATGCATTATATGTCATGAGGATGTAAGCAATATGAGACCAATTGTTCAAAATCATGATCTAATTCTCAAATTAATCAACATTTCTCTTGCATGACCAAAATTCATGCATTCAAACTTCACACAAGCCTCATATCTCCATCAATCAAGCATGCATGTAATTTTTTGACTCCAATTCCATTTCAACTGGCACTAATGATGCTTGTAATCATGAAACTCATGAGAATTATGCATGCATGTGAGATTTGGTGCTCAATTCATCATGTTCAACATGCTCCATGCTTGAATGTGTAAACTCATGGCAATTCTATGCATGCATGTGCACATAGGCTCCTAATTCATCATAATCAACACAACTCATGCTCTTGATTGCCATCTAACTTTGAATTCACAAAATTACAAACTCATACACAAGAATTTATACTCAAATGCTTACCTAGGAGCTCTAATCACCCAAATTATGGTTAATTCTTGAATTGATCTCCAAGATCTTTAAGCCTCTTGATTAATTCTTCAACTTGAGCTCCTCCTCTCTCTCTAATCGGCACACACTCTCTCTCTAGAGTGTAATCTCAGCAAAATGAACTCAAAAGAGAGGAATTAAGTGCATATAGAGGCCTATTTATAGGCTCTCATAATCAAATTGATTAAGGCTAAGTAATTGTGCTTAATTAATCGTTCTGAATCTAATTATTCTGATCCAAATCAATTTCTAATTAAATTTCACCATAGGCTCTAAAAATTACACCAATCACAATGGCGTAGTCAATTTTAGTTTCTGTGGCCGATAAGGCCTTAGATTTTTAGTTCAAAGCACAGATTCTAACAGATTTTCCTATGGTGAACAGATACAAAGCCAAAATCACATATAGTCATGCAATTAACACCCAAATTCAAATTAAGCACATAATTTCAAACATAATCATGATTAATTAACATAGTACATGACAGGGTTATTACACATGTGTCCTCCGACAGTTTTCCTTTCTCATTAGCATTCCCAACCACTGCAGCTACGTCTGCTTCTTTTCCCCTTGGTTTCATCCCAGTTTCCTTTTTCTTGTCTGACTCATCACTCAGCCATCTGATATTATCAGTTGATCCATTCTGGTCAAACCACCCGATCTATACATCTCCCTAATCATGCTCATCGAAGAACTGCAAGTTGTCTAGATCATCTTCGAGATCTGCTAGGTCGTTCAACCCTTGGCTCGGGCCATCCTCACTTACCACATTAATGCCTACTGAGGTTGGTAGCACCACTTCAGGCTTGGTTTGAGTGTTTGGCACGATATAGAAACTTGGATCATATGGCCTTTCAAATAGGTCCCTGAGACACCTCGACGACAAACTAGTACCTACCTCTGAAGCCAAAACCTCATTTACTGCAGGTATTGTCACCACATTGTGAGGCTTAAGTTGTGGATTAGATACGCCCGTCATGCACAAATTTGTGCCCTCTGGAATGAACAACATCGATTTTGGTAGGTGGGAAGGGGTAATATATATGCTGGGGCTATAGGAGGTGGACAGTGTATGGATAAGGTTAAGGTTTCAAGGTGAGGGGACTTAGTTATGAGCAGGGAGTGGGTTGGTGGTTACGTTTGGTTTCTGGAGTGAAGTGATGGCCTTGTTGTTAATGAGATCCTGAATCTTATGATGCAAACGGTAGCATTGGTCGGTGCCATGACCATGCTGCTGGTGAAAAGCACAGTATTTTACGTGGTTATGTTTGCGTGGAAGAGGGTCAGGAAATGGGCGGGGTTCTAAGGGTTTCAAGTGCCCTTTCTTGGTTAGCACTTGCATGGCTTTGGATAGGGTCATATATAATGGGTGAAAAATTCTACTTAGAGGTCGGGTAGGGTTGGATGGTGTTTGTGAGCCTGTGTTGGTGAAGGGGTCGACATTTTTTGTTATGGTGACAAAACTTACGCCAGATGGCCTTGCAGCTGTGTTACCACTGGAAGCATTGGAGCTGCAAACGAACGACCTCTTAGCTGGCTCCTTATCGTCAGTAATAATCCCCTATTTCTTGGCATCCTCGATTTGAACCCCCATTTCATGAAGCTCTTTGAAGGTAAATAGGGGGAGAACAATCATTTTTTGCAACAACTTGCCATACAGATTTCGAACGACCATTCTGATCTGGTCTTTCTCTGAAGGTCGAGTGGTCATCATTGACGCTTTAACCCTCCATCTTGTCACAAACTTGGAGAAGCCTTCCTTTGGCTCTTGACGCGTCGCTTTGAGATCATGAGTTGTGACCTCGATTTGCGTGTTATAAGAGTACTGAGCGATAAAGGACTCGGCTAACTCCTCCCAGTTCTGTTTTACTGAATCTTTTAATTTGGCATACCAAATGGCCGTTATACCCGACATGGTACAACCGAAGAGAGATAGCTTTTGCAGCCTTGTTAAACCCATTGGCCGTAAAATATTTGAAAATAGCCGTAAATGAACCATTGGGTCCCCAGAGCCATCAAAGTAGTCAATATATGGCATCTTAAACCGCTTTGGTGAAGTAATTGTAGGCTCAGTGTATCCCTCCTCTATGTTTGGAATGGAATTGACCCCTTGTGCCTTCTTGAACAACTTTTCCAGTTTGTTGACTTTGAGTGCGGTTGGGTCAACCTCAAAATCAAATGGTGCCTCGGTCTGATAGGCTGGGGCTCTTGAAGCTTGTTTTGGGATGGGTTCTGTTTGAGTTGGAAAAGCTGGAACACCCTTAGTTTGTGGATCTTGAGCAGTGGTAATATTAGCAATGGCACTGGGCATAGGGATAGCCACGGTGGGTGCATGTGATGCAGAGGCTGCAGCCGGTTGCTGTTGTTGTTGTTGTAGCCTAGTATAACCTCAGCCTGATAGGCCACATCATGTTGTAGTGTCTCAACTGTTCGTTGCAGTTGGAGTATCAAGTCTTCCATATTTACCAGAGGATACTGTGCCATTGGAATAGGTGACTATTCTTGAGCTGGACTGGAAGTAGATGACTGTTCTTGAGCTGGACTGAATGTAGGTGAACCAAGAGGTGACTGTTGTAAGAACTGTACTGGTGAATTCTGTCTAATTCTCCTTTGCCTTGCAACTGGTGATAGTGAGGCAAACACAGGCTATCCCTGAACAAGATCTCTGACCTTGCAAAGTCTTCTGACACGGGTCTAGAGTACTTGGGGGATATTTGAACCTTCTGAAGTTATGGTTTTAAACTACCTAGCAAAAGAAATAAAAAAAAGATAACAGTAATCAGAAACTACATAGCATCTCAGCTAAGATGTTATTAACATAGACATGATCAAAGCTGTAGGACTGTACTCCACATTGAATTTTGCTCCAAAACAGATACCAATTTTGCAACTGATATGCACATTCCTATACAGTTTCACTATAAAGCACATACTAGTTAAGAAAGAGCCAAAACACCCCTATAAGGGGGTAGGGTTGCCCTGTCCTAGTTTTGTCATGAACTAGGATTCACTACTTCAAACAAGCGGTTTCACGCAATCCTGCATGCGGGTGAGCATCCTGTCCTAGTTTGGAATAGTTACTATGGCTTTACTATATGCAACTAGGCCAAATGGTCAAAGGGGGTACCTCAGCAAGACTACCTAATATACCTCTTACACTTAGCACCGAGAAGTGAAAGGAGGATCAAGCGGTATAGCGGTAGTCCAGATTCAAGGGTTGTGTTTCCAACATGGCAGAGCCCACGACCGGTCAGCCTTTTGGCAAGCCTTCGACAAACCGTCTAAGAATAGCAGATGGAAAACACAGTGATTTATAGTAACAATGCAAATGCAAATGCAATGAACATATATTTGTAGATAAAATTTCACATCATGAATTTCAAGTCAAATTCTCTAATTTCCCCAACAGAGTCGCCAGAAACTATAGTTTTCTTTTCGTGATCCTTTCAGATAAGATAGCCTTACAATATAGATTCCCGTGGTTCTGAATTTGATTTCACAAGTACAATGTGAAATAGATAAACACAAATGAGTCCAGATCCGACAAATCTTTTGGAAAATCAATTTTGAATCAAAATACCAAAAATGGATTGCTTTGCCAGATTACAGAGTCGCCACCTAAATATTTTTAGGAAATTTAGGAAACCCATGATGCATGCCAAAGGGCATGTGTCTATCATCACTAAAGTGTCTCGGCTCAGGAACTTAGGTACGAGAGGGAAAGGTCATGAATTGAGCACTCCGCTCACCCGATCAAAGATCGGCCTCTACTAATTATGATGTGATTCTTATTTACATTATATGCTCTTGTTCCGATTATTAGGCTAATTTACTATGTAATGCACACAAGTATAGACTAATTTGCAAAAGTTGGAAAACTTTATTTTCATGTTTGTTTGAAAATTGTTTTGAAATATGTAACCACTTGAGAAGGTGATCTCATATGCACATTTAAACAAATCATCCGAACTTAAGCAATTAGCCTTCATCCACAGGTGTTCAAACAGGTGTATCACTTAAGCACTTAGCCTCATGGAAGATATGCTTAACATGGCAACAATCACACCCATGTGATATGCTAAAGCAATAAGTGCTCACTTAGTACTCTGAGGCAAGCCAAACAAAGCAAAAGAATTAGAAAACATGCATGCCCCTAACTAATGCGATATGACTAATGCAACACTTGCAATATTTAATTTTAAATAGGCTCGACTACTAACATTGCACGTGAATCAATTTGATAGCATGCTGTTTAAGCACGTTTTGAAAGAAGTAATAAATATCAATGTGAGTTAGAATGATGAGCCGAACTTTTATGCATGCAAGACACATGAATGCAAAGCATGGAAAATGCTAACCGAAATATGATGTACTACACTATCCATCATAAGCGGGTAACTAAAAGGGAGAAAGAAATGGGGATTGGAAGACATACACAACTTATTACACATTTTCGCCCTCATGAAAGAGGGTCCGAATAAATGATCTAGCTAATTAAGCTAATTATTACAATGCCACAAATTAACTAACTATTCTAGCTAATTAATTAAGTACAACACAAAAATTAACTAGCTATTTTAGCTAATTAATACAAACTAACTAATTAGTTACAATACGGGATTAATTAACAAAGTAATTAATTATTACAAGTCCACTACTTTAGGTGCAACAAACTACTATTAAACATAATTTTAACGGGCCCCGAGGAGCGAGGAATGGCTCATGCATGGATGCAGATTTCCACCTGAAAATGCCCTCTGTTTGGCTGCCAAAATGCTTTTGTTTGGTAGTTAGAAAATTGCACAATTTTTCAACTCAACCTCTACTCTGTTCTTAAAAAAAAAGGACAGTGCCTGGCTGAAAAAGGTGGGCGGCTAGCCAGAAGAAGTGGTTGGCCGTACAGTAATGTCGTCGGCCGTCCACTAATGTTTGGCACTGCGCTACTGCAACAGACATGAAAGAGAGTACAAACATAGTATTTTTAGGGGATGTTTGTGCACCCTGCCTCTCCCTATCATCAAACAGATCAAGAGAAGGGTAGGCTTGATTCGCAAGCCGTCAATCAACGCAAACACATTGCATGATGGTCTATGAATCAGGGGACAAAAGGTTAATATATGAAGCTAAAAGACCAACAAAAACCTCTCCTTATCATGATATTGATCAAGGGAAGTGGTTGACTTGATATTTTGAACCATTGTCATCAAGAGAGTATGAAATGGCTAAAAACTCAATGAGTTCAATTAACGTCCAATTGAACCCAAGTTGATTTTATTATCTCGTTACATTTTGGCCACAATTTTATTAGTATCTTTTAATTACCTTTCCATTCTTAGTCATTTTAGTCCAAAAATGAGCATTAAGTCCATAATGGAGAGAAGTGTCAAACAAATGGTTGTTTTGGGCATGAGAGAGATGTCATACAGTTGGTAATGAACCTTTGAAGAGATTAAACTATTAAGCACAAAGATCTCTATCTCAAGCTTAAACAACAATCGGTTGAAACGACTCTCAAGGAAATAAAAAGCCCAACAAATGAGGGAGGCTGCAGAGGTGATTAGAGGTGAACGCACGTATGAAAAGCCTGAAATAAATGCTATTAACTCAAATAGGTTGATGTCTAATTCCTGAAACACCAAACCTATGAGGACCTTTACACTACAAGCACACTATACAAGGTATAAATGAAATGAAAAATCTAAACAGTCCTAAAACAGTCAAAAGTAGCACTAAAATTCTTATGGGAAGGCGTAAAAAAGCTAACTAAAATAACAGGGACATGAAGCTAGTAAACAAGCACAAGGAGGGAAGGCTAACCCCTCCATTTTTGGGACTTCAAAACCACAGTTTTAGCCTCTAAAAACCTCTAAAATTAGGTGGTAAAAAGCTTAAAAAAAGTTGATGAATAGATGGGAAACACAAGGGCAAAAGCTTAGAAGACAAGGTACAAAGAGGGGTGGTCCACCCTTCTGCCTTGGATAGCTTTTAACCACAAGTTTCAGCCCATAACCATAGTTGAGAAATAGCCCAAAAATAGTAAGAAAAGATAGGAAAGAAGTAGTGTAAAAGAGCTAAGAGTTATACCTCTTGAAGAGGGGTGACCTTTTGAGTTATAAACCACCAAGTTCTTACCCTCAAGAACTAATATTCAAGCTCAATAATCGCAACAAAGAACCCTAAAAATTTGGCTTATGAGGTCTAGGTAAGGTATGTTTTGGTTGTAAGGTAGAGAGGGATATATTTTTTTCAAGAATTTTGCTTCACCAAAATTTTCTAACCTAATTTTATGAGAGGGGGTGAAATATATATAGAAAAATATGTTACTCTCTCGAAAATATCAGTATAGAAACAGCTGGTGCTGTGCATGCACCTATAGACACAGCTGGCACAGTTGGCAAAAATATCTATTTTTACTGACACAGGTGGCCGGCCAGCCACTAAGGGGACGACCGTTCACTCATTTGTGGCTAGCTAGCCACTATATGTCCTACAGGCCTCTGGGTGGTCAGGCTTGGAAAAAAGCTGTTTTGGTCCAAAAGTGGTGCAAGGTTTGTTGGCTTTTGACGCTCAAAATCGAGGCTTTCTACTTAGGAAATCGAGTGTTTAACATGCATAAAACTTTATCATTGGGTGATCAATTGGTGGCGCTCAAGTCTTAAGGGTGGTCAAAGATATGGTGTCTACATAGGGGCAAAGAAATTTGTTGTTGGCCGATTTCTAGACTTCAAGATAGTACACTCAAAAACTGTCATTAGTCAGGTCTAAGAGTTCTAAGTAATTTTGCACGAAATTCATGCAGAGGGAATGTTCCTGAGCGAATCATTCCAGGCAGCTGCGCTGATTGAGAAGTTGTCTAACGACTAGAAAGACTTCAAGAATTACTTGATGCATAAGCGAAAGGAGATGACAGTTGAAGAGCTCATTGTTAGACTTCAGATTAAGGAAGACAATAGGAAGAAAGGGGGGAGTAGCCTCACTGTGAAAGCAAATATAGTTGAGCATGGCCAGTCCTTGGGGGTGAAGAAAAAACCACCAGCAAGCAAAAGCTCAAAGTTGGGAGCAAGAGGCGGTGTCTCCAATAGGCCAGTCTACAAGCCACAAGAACCTACTTTTAGGTTCAATGGGAAGTGCTTCAACTGTGGAAGCGATGGGCATTGGGCGGTTGACTACCACAAGAAGAAGAAGCCCTACAAAAAGTACCCTCAACAGAACAAGAGCTGTGCCCACATGGCTGAAATGAAGGATCTATCACAAGATGTGGACGACATGCATTTGGCAACTGTCATCTCCGAAGTGAACATGGTGGGGTCCAACCTGAAGGAATGGTGGTTGGACACTAGGGCCACTTGCTAGATTTGTGTTGAGAAGAAGATGTTCACATCCTTCGAACCAATTTTAATCGGTAAGAAGTTGTTCATGAGGAACTCTGCCACCTTGATTGTTGAGGGAAAGGGTAAGGTGGTCTTGAAGATGACTTCAGGAAAAAAGGTGACTCTGAACGATGTCCTTTTGTGCCGGACATTCGTAAGAACCTTGTCTCGGAGTTGCTCTTGAGTAAGCGTGGCTTCCGCATGGTATTTAATATGGTCATGTTGACCAAGAGTGGGGTTTATATGGGGAAAGGGTATATGTCGGGCGGTATGTTTAAACTTAATGTAATGACTCTTGTCTCGAAAATTAATGAGAAAGTTTCTTCTTCTACTTATATGCTTGAGTCTCCTAATTAATGGCATGGTAGACTGGGTCATGTAAATTTTGACTCTTTACGTAGATTAATCAAATTAGATCACATACCATCTTTCAAGATTAATCCAAATCACAAGTGCGAAACTTGTGTAGAAACAAAATTGACAAGGACTTCGTTTCATTCTATTGAAAGAAGTACTGAGCCTTTGGATTTAGTGCACAGTGATGTGTGTGACTTGAAAGTCATACAATCACATGGTGGCAACAAGTACTTCATCACTTTTATTGATGATTACAATAAATACTGTTATGTATATTTGCTTAAAAGAAAATATGAGGCGATTGGTAAATTTATTCTTTTCAAGAATGAAGTTGAGAATCAATTAGGCCATAAGATCAAGGCTTTAAGAAGTGATTGTGGTGGTGAGTATGAATCCCCGTTTGCCGTGACTTGTGCTCAAATTAGGATTATTCACCAAACCATAGCGCCCTACTCCCCTTAGTCAAATGGTGTTGCTGAGCGAAAAAATAGGACGTTAAAGGAAATGATGAATGCAATGTTGATAAGTTTTGGGTTGCCTCAGAACTTGTGGGTGGAAGCAATTCTCTTTGCGAATTATATTCTTAATATAATACCTCGAAAGAATGTAGACAAGACTCCATATGAGTTGTGGAAAGGCCACAAGCCTTCATATAAATACCTACGAATGTGGGGGTATCTTACAAAAGTGGCGGTGCCTACACCCAAGCGGGTTCGGATAGGACTGAAGTCAGTGGATTGTATATTCATTGGATGTACATAATAGTAGTGCATATTGATTTATTGTGTATAGGTTTGTATTCTAGATATACACAAGAATACTTTCATGGAATCAAGAAATGCATCTTTCTTTGAAAATGTATTTCTGTGTCGTCTCTAAGAAGGGATTCAGAGTTCCATGAAAGAGGTTAAAGGTGACAATGATCACATAATTGATCAAACAGATGATCACTTAGATAATCAAGTTGATGATCAAGCTGAGGATGTAGATGAGCCAAGAAGGAGTAAGAGGGCTAGGACTGCAAAGTCCTTTGGTCTGGACTTCTTGACTTATATGTTAGAGGGAGAATCTCGAACTTTCCATGAAGTTGTGACTTCACCAGAAAGTCCTTTGTGGAAAAAAGCAATTAAGAGTGAGATTGACTCCATCTTACAGAATCATACTTGGGAGTGTGTTGATCTCCCCTCAGGTAGTAAGGCCTTGGGGAGTAAGTGGATCTTTAGAAGGAAGATGAAAGTTGATGGGCCAATTGATAAGTATAAAGCTAGACTAGTTATCAAAGGATACAGGCAACGAGAATGCCTGGATTACTTTGATACATACTCACCTGTGACAAGGATTACATCCATTCGCATGGTGATTGCGATAGCAGCTTTACGTGGTCTAGCAATACATCAAATGGATGTAAAGACAACTTTCTTAAATGGAGATTTAGATGAAGAAATCTACATGGAGCAACCCGAGGGTTCTCAACTCCAGGACAAAATAAGAAAGTCTGTAAGCTTGTCAAATCATTGTATGGTTTGAAGCAAGTTCCCAAACAATGGCATGAGAAGTTTGCCAACGCTATGTTGTCAAATGGGTTCAAAATCAATGAGTGTGACCAATGCGTATATGTCAAAGATATTGACAGAGGTTATGTCATTTTGTGTCTATATGTAGATGATATACTCATTGTTGGTAGTAATGATGAAATGATTAGAACTACCAAGAGATTGTTAAACTCTAAGTTTGACATGAAAGATATGGGCCTTGTAGATGTAATTCTAGGCGTTAAGATTACCAGAACATTTGATAGTATTGTACTTTTTCAATCTCACTATGTTGAGAAGATACTTGAGAAATTTGGTAAATCAAATACAAGTATGTCTTGGACACCGGTAGACGTGAGTCTACATTTGACCAAGAATAATGGTGAGAGTGTTTCTCAGCTAGAATATTCTCCAGTCATTGAAAGTTTAACGTATCTGATGAGTTGTACAAGGCCGAATATAGCCTACTCAGTTAGCAGGCTTAGTAGATACATGAGTAATCCGAATACTACTTATTGGAGGGGCATTATGCGGGTGTTAGGTTATCTACACTACACCCGGGGTTATGGGTTGTATTATACCAGATAGCCAACGGTACTACAAGGGAATAGTGACGCTAATTGGATATCTGATATAAAAGACCCGAAATCCACTAGTGGTTATGTGTTTACCCTTGGAGGGGTAGCCGTGTCTTGGAAATCTTCCAAGCAAACGTGTATATTGAGATCAACGATAGAATCTGTACTTATTGCTTTGGATAAAGCAACTGAAAAAGCTGAATGGCTTTGCCAGTTCGTTGAGGATATTCTACGTTGGTCTAAATCTATGCCAGCCATCTGTATTATTTGTGACAGCCAATCAGCTATGGGACGGGCACAGAGTAATATGTACAATGGAAAGTCTAGACATATTCGTCGTAGACACAGGTCCATACGACAACTACTCTCGAATGGAGATGCCACTTTAGACTATGTAAAGTCTCTGGACAACATTGTGGATCCGCTAACCAAAGGGTTAAATCGAGTGTTAGTAGAGAAGTCGTCAGAAGGAATGGGGTTAAGGCCTTTAGTGTAAGGTGTTACTGGAATGGAAACCCAACCTATTTGACTGGAGATCTTAAGATCTAGGTTCAATGGGACAACCTAATTGCATATAACGGCGACATGTCACTGAGGAGGTTAAACCTCCAGCCATTCCTTTTATCAGTGATACCTGCAAATGTAGAGGTTAAGCTGAACTTTTAATGACTCTAGTGTGTTAAGCTGTTGAGCTAAGTATAGCAGGATACTCAAGTAGAGTCACCTATGTGAGTGTGAAGTGGGGCCGTTTCTATAAGAATTGACAAGGCCTAATTCTTTAAACCACTCACTGAACCAGGCTAGTGTTCTAGGGCTAAACCGGACACAACAGTGAGAATAGGACGATGGTTGGAGTAATTTCTGTGTGAGGTCTGTTGCCTTGGCTTACATAAACGGCAGAATAGTTTAAGACTTTATGTTCACTGGGCAGCCAGTAAATCCGATAGACTTCACTATGAGGGGTTCAAAGCCAAAAGCTACATTTTTCGATGCTGGGGTTATTTCGTTGCACTCTCTCCGAGTCTTTGTTGTTAAGCGTTGTCCATTTGTTTTTATTCGGTCAATTTTTAGTCATGTGGGGGATTGTTGGAAAAAATAATAGTTTTTTGGTAACTTTAATGCAACATTAAAGCGGGTGCCAATCCTTAATTGAGGTGGAGTAAAGTGGGTTCAGATTCTTTGTAGTGAGATCTTTACACCAGAAAAAGAATGACCAAAAACCATTAAGATTTGAATGAGAAATTGAGTCATTAAGTTAGCCTCATGAAAGAGGTGTTGGGAAAGGTGTAAAACCTTGTATCCCACATTGATTGTAGATGAGAGCATTGATGGGTATTTGAATCCCATTTTTTGCCTTAGGGTGTGAGCCCTTTGGGGCATCCAAATTTTCTGAAGGAAGGGAGTTATGGATGCTTCAAGGATGGACTTGGGCCAAGACTATGGCCCAAGTTGGTTATGCAAAAATTGCCATACGTGTGCGCCGCCCACCTTCCTGTTCGGACCGGTTCGAGCCGAATCCCGGTCTGTGGTTCGTGGGTCGTGGATCTTGGACCTTGGGCTTGGGCTTGTTGGAATGGATTGAGTGTGGGGGTTGGGCTTGGCCTATCCATCTTAATCTTTTTTGGCTAAGCTAGATATGTGGGCTGTAGGTATATATACACTAAACCTAGATGTATAATAGAGCTGGTAACTCCTTTATTCATATTGGATTTAATCCATCAGTTTTGCAGATTAATACAAAATTGATTCCTGCATTTGTTGCAGGGGATCCTTTTCCTCTCTCCCTCTGTGTATAAAAGGAGATCCTTCTCCTTCAGTTTTCTACCTAGAATTTTGTTCTTCTTGTATTCAAAAGTTTCCTCCAGCTTTATATTATATTCTTCTTGTGAGAGAGTACTGCAAAGTTCTATTGGCCGAAGCTACTCAGTCGGTGCATTGCTGTAACTGGTCCAACCGTTGTATCCTGGGAGACAGACGTCGAACAACCTCTAGCACCCAACCGGTGAGGCTATGAATCTGTTTTAAGGACATTTTCTAGTGCAGGTTTCGGTTTGCGTTTTGTTACTATTTTAATTTTATGTATTTCTGTTCTATCTATGTATAATTTCCAACATGAAATTCAGATTGTTAAATATATGAATTTATTTGATTTATGTTATCACACAAGTTATACAACATCTTCTACTTTCTACATGACACAATTTTTAAGTCTGGAACAATAAGTTGAGGGGATGCTATTTGCTGTTGGGATATGTTCTATTCTATTTTTGAAAGGTGTATGTGGTGGGTGTATGTCTTACTATTTTTCTCCTTCATAATATTTTGATTGACAAATTATGGTAACTATATTTTGGCTCTTATATCATCTGGATCATTTAATTATAATTGACTCAATTTTGACCATAAATTTATGATTTTGTATTGGTCCAATTGATTACTCCCAGTTGCATTTTATGAAAAATGTGCACGTGAGCAGAATGTGTCATAATTTTATAGATAAAATTGTAAACTTACTCAATTGAGTGAGTTAATCTTAACCAACTCAATGACAATTTTTTGTCAAAACCCTAACTAGACGTATCAATTGGATTAAATTGATACAATATCTCAAATTTAGAGTCAAAATCAAGTCCATTGAAAGTTTAACGACCAAAATGACACAAGACGCAAAATGCAAATACTATTGGTGTGATTTTTCTTATTTTGATTTGAAGATTTATTTTTTATTTTATTTTTTTTTTTTTTATGGCTTTTGCGAGCCAACTTAACTTTCTTTTTCAGGTTAATTACATTTAGTGCCTTTACACTTTTATTGTAATTTCATTTTCACTCTTTTACTTTCAATTGTGATAGTTAATTGTTTGTATTTTAAGTCAAGTTACAAAATATAACTCTTACATTCATTCATCTGTTAATGAGGTAGATGAAAATTAAAAGTGAATAACCAAAGTGAAATTTTGGTAAAAATATAAAGATTACAGTGAGATTTTGATGAAAAGTGAAAAGATACTAATGAAACCAAAAAAATGTTGCGTTTAGCTCACATGAAAATTTTTGTCTAAAAAGATAACATTACAATTTAATTTAAAATATAAGACATAACTATCATAATTAAACATAAAAAAATGATAGTAAAATTATGATAAAAGTACAAAAATTTATAATTAACTTTTTTTTTTTTGGCTTTCTTTTGTTTTTCTTGCTTTGGGTGGTTTGTTATTAAGCATTGCCTTTGTGGGAAGTTGGGTGCTCTCTTTATAGAAACAGTGGTGCTACATGCACCAATTAGTATACTAACTAGTATACCAACACTAGTTATGACATTATTATTGACCTCACTCATTATAGAAATTATAAATATCAAAAAGCTCTTAAATTATGTCACATCATCAATTGATACACTAATTAATACACTAATTGACATGTATAGATGCATCAACAGCCATGATCACCATCTCCTTTGTTTTAATGTTTTTTTTAGTTGTAATAAATAAAACTAAAACTTGGCAATTTTCAAAGGAAAATTCATAAGCCTGTCCAATTTATTGAACTTTAAATAAAGATGAGAGATATAAATTTTTGGATAATTATTAAAAAAAAAAAAAAACCCTATAGTTTGACTCATGTTACAAATCAAATTCAAAAATTTTAATTGCATCAATTTAAACCTTGATATTTTAAATTAATTTCAATTTTAACCTGCTGGATGTGCTAATGGATTGAGGAGTGTTTTGGGAAGATGGTTAAAAGTTAACTTTTTAATTTTTTTAGTTTTTTTGACTTTTTATATGAGAGGTGATGTGACTTAAAATGGGTTTAAACTGACTTTTGTTTTTATTTTGTTTTGTTTTTTTTTTTTTTTTTTGTATGTTCCCAAATGACCCCTGAATAAAAAAATTGCAAAGATAAAAGAAGTTAAAGATTCTTAAAACAAAAAGTGAAAGAAAGATTGAAGAATTTGAATTTGAAATCTGAAGTACACATATCTAAACTGGAATCCACATCAAGGCCTCTTTTGGAAAGTGGGTTAAAAATCTCTTCTTAGTTTTTAACCCATTTTGAGTCATATCAGCTTTTATATTTTTTACACGTTTTTTCAAAAAAAAAAAAAAAAAAAAAAAAAAAACTAAAAAAAGTCAAAAAGTCAATTTTTAACCATCTTTCCAAAACACTCCAAGGAAGCCTTAGATTTTCCTCACCCACCCATGGCCACCGCCACAACCCAAATCTTCTCTTTTTTCCCTTCTCACCGCCATAACCTCTGCAAATCATCTCTACAAATCATAAAATCAATACATAGATATGCAAATCTACGACAATTCTGTTGATTATGGAGGTTATAGAGAGAAAAAGTCGTGTGACTATAGAGAAGACGGCGGTGGTGAACTGGGGGAGAAAGAGAAGAGATGGTAGTAGTCTGGACTGTGGGATTGTTTGATAGGAAGTGGTTGTAATCTAGTGTGCTAAGGTAAAAGTTAAAAATTGATGTTAAATTAAAGAATTAATGAGAGAATGACACTTGTCATGCCAAAAGACTTTTCGTTACGCTGTGTTTGGTTGGGAGATTTAGAAAAGAATTTGGAAATGAAAAGGGAAAAGGTAGGTCAAATGCCAATAAAATATACCTATGTTTCACCTAATTTCACATACTTTTCCCTTTCTTTTTCCTAATCTCCAAGCCAAACATAACGTTAATGTATTTAAACAGACCTAGACACACCACAGGTTAAAATTGAGATCAATTTGAAATATCAAGGTTTAAATTGATACAATCAAAATTTTAGGGTTTGATTTGTATTATAGATCAAACTATGGGAATTTTTTTTTTTTTTTGGTTGTAATTATCCTTTAATTTTTTTGATATTATGTTGACAAGCTACCTTATTTAAGGGTTATCATTTAATATAACCCTTAAATTTTTTATTAAATTTATTAAAATATTATGTTAATATTTTATTAAATTTTTTTATCAAATATCTCACATAGATGTGGGACCCATATAAAACCCACATGATGTGGGTTCCACATCTATATAAAATATTTAATAAAATTTTTAAAATCTCTAACATTTTTCTTAATCTAAATACTTGCAGTTGCAGCTCAGCCTGATAATTTTTTTATCTAACTGAACGTACTCCAGACTAGGGATGGTAATTTCAACCTGGCCCGATGGGGACCCAGTCCCTTGACTCTGATTAGAGCAGTTTTCCCTGTTTTCCTAAACTAAAATTACTATTATACCCTTTCTCTCTATATATCTATAAAACAAACCCTCACAAACAAGCCTTTCTCTCTCTTTCTCTCTCTATCGGTCTCTCTTTCTCTCTCTCTCTCTCTCTCTCTCTCTCTCTCTTATCGCCATCCCCATCTCTTTTCTCTCTCGCATCCAAGTCTTCATTTTCGTCTACATGTATTCCCTCTCTGTCTTCTTTCTCTCTCACCAACTCTATGACATCTGTTGCCATTTTCATCATGTTTGAAAAGGGTTTGCTCACCAACTCCATGAACTCCCAAATCTTGCTCCACCAACAGAAAAATCAGTCTTCTTCTTTCTCTCTCTCGCCATCCCCATCGACCGACGGCGAGGGTTTGGAGTTCGACAACATTTGGCCGGAACAACTCAGATCTGTGAGAACCTCTCTCTCTCGATCTCTCTCGATCTGATCTGATCTGAGAACAACTCAGATCTAAATTTTCTTGTTAAGGCTTTCTCAGATCTATATATATATATTTTTGTTAAGGTTTTCTTAGATCTGATAGATACATATATATATATATATATGTGTGTGTGTGTGTGTGTAATGAACAACAACAATCTTCAAATTTTGTGGGATCAGATTCAAATATTTGTGGGATCATTTTAGTTATGATAAATTTTGGAGCTTGTATGTTTTGTAATTTGTTGATTGTAAAAGAAAGGTGTGCTTTTTACGCAGTCAGATTCAAATGCTATATAACATTTTTAAATTTATTTATTTATTTGATAATGAAATGCTGTATAACATTAGGGTTTCATCGTTACTTCATTTGAGATATGAGGTAAGGAAGAACCGTGGGATTATAATTTGAATGGAAAAGACTAATACAGGGTTTCATACTAAAAGATTGATGTTGTGAAAAAAAAAAAGAAAAAAGGACAAGGATTTTTCAAGGTCGGGGAAACCCGATCCCCGTTAAGGGACAGGGGCAGGGGGTGATGGCGTCCCCGCCAGGGATCGAGGGTGGGGAGTGTAATCCATGGCCCCGTCCCGACCAATTGCTATTCCTACTCTAGACAAGCTAACCTAGTCTAAATAAGGCTTGGACTGGGCTTGGGCAAAGTATTCAAACTGGGTAATTATTCAGTAATTTCGAAATATGGACACGTGATATTCTATAATATTATGACTGGTGGAGAATGTGGGTAAGTGAGCTATTGTATTGGGTAATTGAGGAATATGAAGTGATATATTGAATAATGATTGGTTAGGAAATACAGACACATGATACTCCAGGAATATTAAATAATTTTCCATTGAAACTTGTCTCACCCAATTAATCCATGAGAGGCGCATGCTATCCTAACCCATGAGTCCTACAAAAAATAGAAAAAAATTTACAAAAACAGTAAAAAAGTGAAAAAAAAAAACCACCCAAGGAGTGTAAAAATGTCCTGCGGCTCGGGTGGGCCCGGCCCGTTTGGGCTCGGGCCTGAGCCCAGCCCAAGACTCTAGGCCTGGGACTGGGCCATCATTTTGAAGATCGGCTCATCGGCTTGCCTAAGGCCCAACCTGAGGCCCAGTGTCTTTTTTAGTAAAAAACTAATAAAATTTTGGTAGAAAAAGTTTAAAAAAACAAAAAAAAAATGTTCAGACCCGCCCAAGCCTAGTCTAGGCCTAGGCCCGGTCCATTGGCCAGCCCAATATTCGAATACTCCCTAGGCCTGGGCCTAATTTTCTAGCCCGTGGACTGGACCGAACCGAATTTTGGCGAGAGCCTGCAAGACTTGACACGGGTCGAGTTGGGCCAAATTTACACCCCTAAAAGTATGTTTGCATCTCAGGCCATTAGGCTTTGCTTGTAGGCTAATCCGTTAGCCGGTCTAGGCCAAAGTTATTAGGTAGGACTTGAGTGTAGGGAAATTTTATTTGTATCTAAAAAATTATTATGTATGTCTAATTTTTTAATATATTCTATTAAATTATTTAGAGTTAGAGTATAAATTACTCTTAATACATCATTTTTTTTTTTCAAATTACCTTTCAAGGTAGATACAAATAATAAATAAATCAAAAATTCTAAATTATACCATTTTGAAAAACCCTTTCAAGTTCGTCGCCTCTCTCTCATTCGCTATTAGAGCATCATCGCACATCTCAGTTTGCATTGTCCAGGTCCTGTTTAAATATTTGCCGGAGAAGCTCATTATTACTGAGTGATTAATTTGCTGACTCTCTGCCCCATGGTGTTCTAATGGTCAGTCAAAGCTAAAGGAGTCTCATTATCAATTGACCCTAATGTTCTAATGTGAACTCACATTTTCCTCCACAATCACCATCTCATTCGATCGTTTATAAAATTGTTACTCTTGTTTAGTTTGGAGTTTATGCTTACTTTGTTGATGTTTAACACAGTTATGGAATCTCTATTAAAGATAGATGAGCTAGTGGTTGCTTTTTACACCATTACATGTTGAATCCGTTCAGCACACTTTATTTATTTATTTATTGATAGTTGATTTGTTGAACCCAAAAATTCTCCTGTTTTAGCTATTTCAACTAGGTGTACTCTTATCATGCGAATGTTATTTATGTCTGGAAAGTTGAGATATACCATTCACAGAATTAAAACCTCACAATAACAATTTGAGTTTTTGTCGCAAATCAATCATTTTCCGTGATTCAAAATTTTGATTTTATTTTTTCAATAAGAAATAATGATATTGATAGTAATTGTGAGTTTTGATGGGATTGATAGAAGTTTTAGAGTGATAAAAATGATAAAAAGAAAATAATTGAAGCTTAGGGGTGTTTGGCAAATGATTTTTTTTTTTTATTTTTTAACTTTTTGGGTTAAAATTCACAAAAAGATAAAATAGTCAATAACATAAAATGTCACATTAAATCCATAATCATTTCACTTTTTTTTTTCCACAAATATCATATCCAACTACAAAAAAATTCAACCATCTTCCCAAATACAATTATTTTAGTCTACTTAAATAACAAAAAACTAAAATAACCTACTAAAATAACCAACTTCCCAAACGAAGCCTTAGAAAAGAAGATGAATAGACTTGAATATGAACAATACGGTTTGGGTGTACCATGAAAAAAAATGATATTTTATTTTAGGATTTAATATGTATTGTCCTTATTAATAAATTTATATTAAGGTATAATAGGAATTAAATTTTTAAATTTTTAATTGGACGTACAAAATTGTGATTTGAGTGCAAATAGAATCACCCCCCTTTTTTTTTGATCAGCAAAATTGAGGCTTTATTGATGAAAAAAAGCAATATACATGCACAACTTACATCAACAAAGCAGGGAAGTGCACTGAGCATCATAGCTGATCTCAACAATCTCAACTAGGTTGGCACTGCAAAGAAAACACAATTATTTGCTAGCACTTGACCCAAGATTGATTGGTGAGAAACCAATCAAGAGCAACGAAAGAAAGAAAGAAAGAAAAAACAGAACAACAATCCAGCAGCAGTGCAACAATACAGCAGCAGCAGCAATACAATACAGCAACAGGCAATTCAACTCCCCTATGTCACACCTTTCTACACACAGTAGCAGACATGCTTCAGGTTATAGATAACATCTTGCACTGAGTACTAAACTCTTTCAAAAAGAAAGTAGCCCCCATAGCAACTCTAACCTTTACCAGCTTCTCCAAATCAGTCAAATCTGGTTGTGCCTCATTAAATAAGCACTCATTTTTGACTTTCCACACTGACCACATTACTACTAAAGGAATTGTCTTCCAAATCTCCTTCACCTCTTTCTTTATTTTTGTACCTGACCACCAATGTAATAATGACTCCACTAAACCAAGAATAACCCAACTCAAATTCCACCAATTCACAATATTGGCCTAGATTCTCCAGATCATAGAATAGTGAAGTAGAACACGATTCATAGACTCCACCTCATATTTACAAAACACTGAGTGCACTAACATTTGAATTCAACACTCCAATCTTTTGCAAAAACTCAGAGGACTTAATCCTACCTCTCTAAGCTAACCAGCTTAGAAATTGTACTTTGGGAGGGGCTAAATTATTCCAAATACTTTTAGTGACTGTAATAGCTGGCCCTTTACATGCTTCCATCCACTTCCAGATTGATGCCACAGTGAAAGCTCTAGAGGAATGAGCTAGCCAAGAACAAGAGTCTTCAACCCCTTCAGTTAGCGTAGGTGCATTTTGCAACAGGTCATTAAGTTTTTGCACTTCCTCCTCTTCCCAAGCAAAAAGAGGCCTTCTAAAGGCTAGTTTCCAATCTCTATCCACTCATCTTCTATGGAAAAAAATGAAACAAATTGCCATCTTTTTCAACTGACAAAGTGAATAATTTGGGGAATTCCATACTCAGATTTTTGATTGTTAAACCACCTATCAACCCAGAACTGCAATCTTCTACCATTTCTAACAACTAACTTGAAGTTTTGCAAAAAGAAATCTCGTAAAGCAGGATTTGCTGAAGCCACTGATAGTACGTCCTGCCACAGAGTAGACATTAACTTTGAATCTACCGATAATGGGCTCCATCTGCCACCTGAATCTCCATACTTACTACATACCACTTGTTTCCACAAAGCTGACACCTCTTTGCCACTACTTAATTAATAGGCACTCATTAACCTGACTTAGATTTCTCACACCTAGCCTACCTTGATTTTTGCTTAGACAAACCTCCTTCCAACTAACTAAGTGCACTTTTTTCCTGATTTCATATCCTCCCCAAAGAAAATTAGCTTGAATTCTGTCTAATGATTTTGCAATACCCACTGGCATCTTGAAGATAGATAGGAAATAGATTGGCAAGCTTGTCAATATGGACTTTATTAGAGTTAATTTTCCTACAAAAGACAAATACCTTCTCTTCCATGAAGTTAAATTGCCCTTGAACTTATCCACCACTGGTTTCCATGTATTCTTCCTCCTTGGATTTGCTTCTAATGGGAGCCCCAGATAGTTCATAGGCAACTTTTGACTGAGGCAATTAAGGTTTTTTTATTTTTTATTTTTTATTTATTTTTTTTCTGCAAAAACCTTCACTAGATCCTCCTGAACACCTACCCCACACACTTTACTTTTATGGAAATTAATTTTGAGTCCTTGTAGACACCTCATTTTTGACCGACTTCAAGACTTTGATGTCATTGTTGGTGCACTCGGTGATTATGCATGTTTGTGCTCATTTTGAGTTTCCGGAGCTTTTGGCTGAGTGCCTTGTCTCGGGACCTCTTAACTCTCTTCTTTCTCAGTTTTTTTTTTGGCCCATGCCTTGGTGCCTTTGCCTGGAGAGAGAGAGAGAGAGAGAGAGAGAGAGAGGCTTGTAGGCCACTTTTTGTAGCTGTAGGCTAATCTACCCTCTTGTAGGCCAGTTGCAGTGGCCGATAGGCTAGTTTCTGGGACTTTCGACGGAGCGCTTTGTCTCGGGGCCTCTTGGATCCCTTCCTTTTGGTTTGTTTTTGGACCATACCTTGTTACCTCTTGCCTAGAGGGAGGGGAGGGTCTGTCGGCCACTTTTGGCAGTTGTAGGCCACTTTTTCCTCCTGTAGGCCACTTGAAGTGGACTGTAGGCTAGTTGAAGTGGCCTACGGCCATTTTTCTACTTTTTTAGATATTTTTGGTACCAGCTGTGCCAGCTGTTGGGCACAGAATGCATCCTCCATACACGAGGGATTGGAACATGCTCTAAGCTTGTCAAGCAAGCTTCTTCTTGCTTTGCCTATATAAGGGGAGGTGCCTCACCCTTCTCAAGGGTTCAGAATTTTGAGAAGCAAAATTTACTCTCTCTACATTTCTCTCTCTCTCTCTCTCTCTCTCTCTCTCTATTGTGCTTAGAATTGTATTTTCTTCACATTTTTGCACACAACCCTCTTAGCCAAACACCCTACCTTGTTGCTGAGATGCTTAGAGGTCTTGTTTGGAGCCTAAAAGCTGGTTTTTGGCTCAGAAGTGCTGCTGTTGTTGCTGTGCTTCAAGGGTGAGCCATATTCCTTTTAAAGCCTTGTTTTGTTTGCTTACTTGGCCACCTTTGCATGCTATTTTAGGCCTAGCTTTCAACTACAAAAACCTTTGTTTTTAAGTGCTTAAAATGGTTGTTTGAGGCCTCTTTGGTGTTGAGGGTGTTCTACCTTCTTGTGTGCCTTATTTACTTAAGCTTGGTGCCATCTTTTAAAGCTTTAGAGGCACCCTTTGTTTGGCCTTTCTACCACTGAAACACAGAGGAATTTCAGTGGTAGAAACCATGTTTTAAGGTCTAAAGTAGGAGGGGGTGGCCTCCCTTCCTTGCTTCTTGGTTCTATGTCTTGTTGGCCTCATACTTGAGCATATTTTTCTAGCATGTGTTGGCTTGATCTCAACCTATTTTTGGTCTTATTTTAGTATGTTGTAGCTCTGTTTTGGCTTGGTTGAGTCACCTTATGCATGCTTCATGTACTTGTAGTGCAATCCTACTCATAAGCCTAACATGCTTCATGATTTGGCATATTATTCTAGCATGTATTGGCTTCATTCCGGCATGTTTTTGACCATTATTTAACATGCTTTAACTTTGATTTTGGTTGGTGGGGTCACCTCTTGCTTGGTTTTTGCACTTGTAATGCAATCATGCTCAATAGCTTTACATACTTAGTGTTTTGGCCTTTCATTCTAGTATGTGTTAGCCATACTCCATGCATGTTTTGGCATTACTTTGACATGCTTTAGGACTGTTTTGAGTGTTCTTGGCCTTTTGGGGCTTGCTTTGTATAGCTATGGCATAGATGGCTTTACTAGTCTTGAGTTTTGAGGCCTTTAGCATGCTATATGTGTGATGTGGGCATGTCATGGCCTCATTTGGTATGAAATTTCAGAGCATATACTTCCATCATACACTCATATATATCGTTCTTTAATTGTGTTTGAGAGTTGAGCCTTATGCCTCGCTTATGAGCCAATGCATGAACATCATTTGCTTGCCTTTCATGCTATCATTTCAGAGCATTTTGGCCACTTTCTTGGCATGCATGAGGTCTTTTTAGGGCTGGTTTACTCCATTGAGCATTGTATTGTATAGCCCTAGTGTTCTGTACTTCACTAGCTTTAATGCTTAAGGACCCTAACATGCTATACCTGTGTTGTTTGCATGATATGTCATCATTTGGCATATGATTTCAGTGCTTGTACCTCTGTCATGCTCTCATATATGTCACTCTTTCAATGTATTTGAAAATTAAGATTTGTGCCTTGCTTGCGAGCAAACGAATGAGCAAGCATTCCTTGCTTTTTGTGCCTAAGTTTTGGTGTGTATTGGGCACTGTTTTGGAGCATCTTAGGTCTGTCCATATGTGGTCTGACTCTTTGAGATTGATAGTGCATGCCTCATATGTAATACACTTCACTAGCTTTGATGCCTTAGCTTCTAAACATGCCGTTCATGATTTGCTTACATGATAAAGTCTTGTGCATGCCACTTTAGCGTTGAAAGATAAGCATCTTGTTTGCATTGCATTGTGTTTGGATCGGATGTTAATCCAAACATAATGAATGAGGGGCGTTTCATACTCGAAGTGATGAAACGTGCCTCATTTCTTGGTCGCCATCCCCCTTGATTGTGCATGATAAGGTGGAGGCTTCTTGAGTTGTGTGTGTTATTTGTGCATTCATCGACTTGTACAAACTTGGCTTCTCGGCCATCGTGCATTGTCATGCTCGATTGGTGGCCTGAGAATCGAGTACCACACTCCTTTGAGCTTGAGAAATGATAAGGAGGGTGGTTGTACAAACATACCCTGCAAATGCCTTACCTTGCCCCTTTTGTACTCTATTTGCAGCAAAACTAGAGTGTGCAGGAGCAAGTGGCCGACCGGCCAGAGGAACTAGCCGACCGGCTAGAGGAAGTGTCCCACCGACCACTTTAAGTGGCCTACAACTTCCCCTGGTGGCCGATAGTCCACCAGCTTGAAGGTGGTTCAAAGTGGTTCTGGTTTTGGAACAAAAGCAGCCTGTAAATTGGTCCGGTGTTCGGGATCAAGGCGAATGCAAACAGAAGCAACATGTGGCAAAGCGACGGATTTTCGGGAGGAAGCCGATCGAGCATGCATACATCCTTCACCCTCGAGGCCCTTTTAACTATTTTGCTTAGATGGTTAATTCGTTGGTTCTGTACTTAAATAGTTAATGTGTTTAGCTATTCATTTGTGTTTGTAATTAGTTAACTAGATAGTTAATTAGTTATGATTTGTAATAGTTAGCTTAATTAGCATAGCTAGTTAGCATTCATTTCATTCGGACCCTCTGTCGAGAGGGCAAAACGTTGTAATAAGTGTGCGTGTGCATGTGAATGTTTTCCAACCCCACGTCTTTCTCCCATTTACTTATCAGCTTTCAATGGTTAGTTTTAGGGTATGTTTTGATTAGCATCCTTATGCTTGCATACGTGCATCATTCATTTGTCTTGCATGCACCGGGCTCGGCGCATCATTCAACCTGCATCGTATTTCAATACACTTTATTGAATACGTGTTTCAAAGCATGTTATCAAGTGTTGCATTTCATATGCCATATTAGATAGCCGAGCCTGTTTAGTTGCATTTTTGCATGTGTTGCATTAGGCATTGTTAACATAGCTAGGATCATGCATTGATTTCTAACTAGTTTTCTGTTTTGGCTCGGAGAACACTGTAAGTGTTTATGCTTTAGCATCCTTGCATGTGTGTGAGTGACTGCCATGATAGCATGCTTGCCATGAGGCTATTTGCTTAATGGATATAACTGCATGAATGCCTGTGGATGAAGGCTTCATTAGTTAAATTGGAATAATTCATCAAAATGTGAGTTTTAAACCCACTTGGAGTGGCAAATCATCATGTTTTAAGCCCACCTTGTTTGGTGGCAAATCCGCGTTTTAGCCTACTTGCGAGTAGTATCTTCAAACCATTTTCGAAAGACAAACATGAGATGTTTTGTTCCAAATTGAGCGATTTAGTCTATACTTGTATGTTGTGCGCATCACATAGTAAAGTTAGATTAATAATCCGGAATAAGAACACATGTGTTTTCAAAACAACATATCATGATTAGTAGAGGCCGATCCTTTGATCTGGCGAGCGGGGGTGCTCATTTCATGACCTTCCCCCCTCGTACCCAAGTTACCGAGCCGAAGCGACTTTGGTGATGACGGACACGTGGCCTTAGGCACAAGTCAGGGTTTTCTAAATTTCCCAAAACAAAATATTTAGGTGGCGACTCTGAAATCTGGAAAACCAGTCCATGTTTGGTGTTTTTTGATTAAAATCGTTTTTCCAAAATAATTTGCCAGATTTGGACTCTTTGGTGATTTATCAGTCTTGCATTGCACTTTGTGAGATTAGATTCAGAACCGTGATAGGAGTCCGAACTGTAGTAGCTAAGAACCCAATCCGCGCCCTCTCCGAAAGGGGGGCTGTGTGGAGAGAGTTCTGGTGGTGTACAGTTTCTGGCAACTCCGCTGGGGATTTAGAGAACTTGACTCGAACATCATGATATGTTGTTTTGTTTACACTTATGTGTTTCTTTGCATTGCATTTGCATTGGTGCGCGTACAACACCGTGTTTGCTGTCTGCTATTCCTGAACGGTTTGCCGGAGGCTTGCTTGGAAAAGCATGCCATAAGGCTGACTGGTTATGGGCTCTGCCACGATGGGAACACAAACCTCGATTTTTACCGAGGCACCCTTTCGACCATTCGACCTAGTTGCATATTGGAACCCATAGTGACCATTCGAAACTAGGACAGGTTGCTTACCCGAATGGAGGTTGTTTGAAACCGCATGCATGCGTAGTGAATCCCTAGTTCTTGACGAAACTAGGACAGGGAAACCCTACCCCTCCGTAGGGGTGTTTTGGCTCTCACTTGCTTTTTATGTGCTTTTAGAGTGTGTCTCTCTACAGGAATGCATGTATCAGTTTGCAAGTCTGCGTATCAGTCTGAGGACATCAGTATTTGGGGGTATCCAATTGGAGGCAGTGATTTGGGAGCAGAGATCAGTGTTTGAGAAAAGTTTGTTCAGCTTATGATTATCAACTGTGTGTTGTCTTTATCTAAACCGAGATACTGTCCGTTTTCTGATTGTTGTTTCCTTATTTTTGCTTTATTTATCTTTTTTGCAAGGTAGTATTGCATTATTGCTTCCAAGGAGGTAGTTTCCCCCAAAGCACTCTGGGTTAGAGGTAGAAGGCTTCATCGATCTGAGGATCTAGTTGATGGACAAGCAGTGTTCTTTTCATTACCCCTGGTTACATGACGGAGGGCAGTTAGGCAGAGAGTATCAGTACAGCAGTCAGTTCAGAGGTCTTTGTCTACCCCACTTGTCCATAGTAGGGATCAGATTTTTGTTTCTACCTCAGAGAGGGAACATACACCTGTTCAGTCAAATCAGCACCTTATGGTCGGTATGGAGGACATGATGCGTCAGCTCCAAGAGACCATGCAAGCCATGTAGCGGGATACTGCCCGCCAGGCAGAGGTTGTATCCCAACAGGCAGAACTAATTGCCCGGCTTCAACAACAGCAGCAACCACAACAAGTCGGAGTATCTGCTTCGCATCCACCCCCACCCCCACCCCCACCCCCACCTAGAGTTCCAACACTCAGGGAAACTGCAAACGTCCAGGAGAATACGGATGTGCCAACGGGGCCAGTCCCACCCCCAATCCTACCTCAGCTGTCTAAAGCACTGGCTAATCCAGTGGATACACCGTTTGAATTTGAGGTGGATCCAACAGCACTGAAAGTGAGTAAGCTTGAAAAGCTGTTCAAGAGGGCCGAGGGAGTCAACTCGATCCCGGACATAGAGGATGGTTACACTGATTTGGCAGTGACCTTGCCGGACAGGTTCAAAATGCCTCACATAGATCGTTTTGACGGCTCGGGCGATCCTATGGTTCAATTGAGGCTGTTCTCTGATATTCTGTGCCCGATGGGCTTGACAAGACTCCAGAAACTTTCACTCTTCGGTCGGACCCTGTCGGGTATTGCGGCTATTTGGTACGCCAAACTGGAGGACTCAGTAAAGAGGAGTTTGGAGGAGATGGCCGAGGCCTTTGTCGCCCAATATTCATACAACACCCAGATCGAGGTCACAACTCGTGATCTCGAGGTGACTAGGTAGGAGCTGAAGGAAGACTTTTCTAACTTTGTCACTTGATGGAGGGCTAAGGCCTCCATGATGACAACTCGGCCAATTGAGAAGGATTAGATAAGAATGGTTGTGCGCAACCTCCAATCCAAGCTGATGCAGAAAATGATCGTCTTACCCCTCCCTACCTTTGCAGACTTACACGAGATTGGGGTACAGATTGAGGACGCCATGAAGCAGGGTTTGATCGACCAAGACAAGGAACAACCCAAGAGGGCATTTACACGCGGTTCGAATCCAGGCCCGAGTAGTGCTGCAGCCGCAAGGACTTCTGATCTTGGCATGGTCACCACCACCACTCTAAACACGGCCACTCCCTTTGTTGGTACGTCCACTTCAAATCCCCAAACTCCGAACTATCCACCCTGAGGCAAGAGGGTTTTCACCCTTCTTTACATGCCTTTGTCCAAAGCTCTGGGAGTCCTACTCAGGAAAGGACATCTAAAATCGTTAGAATAATGGCCTCTACCCGCTCCCCTTCCCCCAAAGCATGACTCGACTAAATACTGTGCCTTCCATCAACAGCACGGTCACGACACTAACTAGTGCTTCAGGTTGTGTCCTGAGATCCAGGATCTCATTGACAACAAGGTAATTGCGCCACCACAGAAGCCAAATGTCATCGCCAACCCTCTCCCCCCACATAACAACCACCATTCTCCACCCAGGTAGAGAAACTATATCCAAACAACGGCTATCCCGTATGACCCTAGCATATACATCACTCCCTCCCACCTACCCAAGCCTGAGGTGTTCATCCCAGACAGCACAGACTTATGCATGTTGAGCACCTCCCTAACCCAGCTCGAGCTAGTGGTGGTGACTGTTGAAGATAGAACTAGGATGACTTTGGAGGCAGATGGGAACGCTGGTTCAGAACCTAAGGGGTCTGGGAGCTTTGCTGAGGAAGCATACAACCCGAGTGGTTATATCGTATCAATAGATTAGGTCAAGCCGAAGGTAGAGTTGCCAGTTGGGGCAGAAATCAGTGTGGTCCGAGAGGATGGACTGAGTCAGGGGCTAGATGACCTTGCCGAGCTAGAGGAGGATATTAGTAACCTTCAGTTCTTTGATGAGTAGGACCCGGGGGACGTAAGCGTCAACTGGTTTGATTTGAATGGATCAGCAGGACCACCGGGTGGCTCAGTGACGAGCCAGATGTTGTTGAAGAACCTCAGCCAGAACAGGGACCGTCAGAAACGGGAACATCAGCAGTGGCCGGAATGGCCGAGAACCAGGAGGAATCGCTGGAGAGCACCGGTGGGAAGAATTTTGCTCGGGACTTGGGCAGTTTGTGTGCAGTAGACACCGAACAGGAGGCTACATTGAAGAGGTTTGAGCAAGAGAAAATTGAGAACGATGAAAGGGCTAGAAAAGCCAAGGCACCTGAGGGGGCAGAATGTATTGAGAATATGAGAACAGCTACAGTGGAACCGGACAGTTATCTGTCGATTGTCGATAGGATGTGTTGGAAAGACGACGACTTGCGTCTTGCCCATACTGACGAGGACTGGGGGCAGAACCAACCGAATGACACCTGGTATGTTGAGGAGGTTGACCATATGACCAGGAATGGGTGGTATTTCAAGCCCCTACACTTGGACCAGCCGGAGGCATCCGGGAAGGACAAAGAAACAGAGAGGCAGAATGAAAAACTGCTAGAGGAGGAGGCTTTACTGAAGCAGCTTAAGAAAATCCAAGCAGACATCTCCATCTGGGGACTGCTTATGGCCTCGAGGGTTCATAGACAGGCCGTCCTTACAGCCATGGATAGGGCCAAGCTTTCAATCGATACAACTCCTGAGCAGTTGGTGGGATTAGTGTTTCCGGGCGGAGCTTCGCTAACTTTGACATTCATCGACAAAGAGCTACCACCTGAGGGCTCTAATTATAACAAGCCACTCTATATCTCTGTAGAGTGTAGAGAGAAATGGATACCGGTGGTCCTGGTCGACACGGGGTCAGCAATCAATGTATGTCCGTCGAGAACGACATATGCTATTGGGTTGAAGCCTGCAGATTTTGTGCCTACAGCCCAGGTGATATGGGCCTATGATAACACCAGTCGGGAGGTGATGGGGACCGTACGGATTAAGACTCAGGTTGGCCCGGGACAACAAGATATTGAGTTCCATGTCTTGGATGTCCCAGCCACCTTCAATCTACTCCTTGGGCGGCCGTGGTTGCACGAGGAGAAGGTTGTCTCTTCCACCTTACACCAGATGCTGAAGTACCCCCACGGGAAGGGGGTGGTAATTGTTTTTGGGAATTCTTCAATACATCTGCCACCAGAGGTTTCTACACCAGTTCTGAAGATTGACCATGGCGCGGAGGATGTATTTCTATCCGGATTCACCATAGCTGAGGCTCGGGTTGTACAGGATATCCTGGCCGTTGATGAGGGGCTATACGTCAGTGCACAATATGTCTACCTCATGAACAAGCTTCAACACATGCCCGGGATGGGATTGGGACGAAGTGGCATGAAGGGCGTCGCAGCATTGGCCGAAGTGCCGCATAACCCATATAACTTTGGATTAGGTTATCTGCCTACCAAAGAGGATTAGGCTAGGAAAGGAAGAGAGATGGCCGGAAGAGCCAAGGCAAAGCAAGCTGGGAAGCATTATGAGTTAATGCATAGACCTATCCAAGGGACCCTGAACGGACGCTTTGTCCGGGAGGGGGAAGACTTCCTGTTTTGCGGCTTTCTGGAGCCCTGGTTGAATTCAGAGAAGCGGCGCTTGCCCGGTTTCGAAATCTTTTTTGATCTTCAGTTGTCGGGGGATGAAGTTGCCGAAGAGCAGACAGACCTACCAGCTGAGGCTGAGCAGCGCAAGGAGGAGGATTCTGAGAGCACAAAAATTAAGATGGGGGTAATGCTGGCTTGCCTCCTCTCAGATCCTCAGATCGTATCGGAGTGCTTGGGGGATAACTTCTCAGTTTCCATGATCAGGGATGAAGCGGCTGTGGACCCATTTTCTAGCATTCTGGATGCATCCATCGCACCTTCCCTCGTCTGGCAATACGAGGAAGGCTTTTTGTCGAGCAATTCTAGGTCAGGTAGTGAACTGGAATCTGATTCGACAGAGTCTGTGGAGTCGAAATCAGATTCCAGTTCTTCTGAGTCGGAGTCAGGTATTCCTGGGGGTGATAACGAAGAATCTATCACACATTCCCTCGTCTGCCACTGTCCTGTCCCGGTCATCTTTTTCATTTTCCTTTGAGTCTGTTGTAAACGAAGAATCAGACGATCTGGAAGTTGCTAATGAGAGTGGTGCTGCTGTGGCTTTTGAGTACTTTTTTGTGCCTTTAGTTTATTGCATTAATCAAGACTTTCAAAATTTTGATGAAAACGACGAGGAAAAAATTCCTCCGGTTTTGAAACGTTTGATTGATCAAGAGCAGGAGAGGTTTGTAAAACTTTGGTTGATGAAATCACTTCGATTAACATTGGTACTGAGAAGGATCCGCAGCTGGTCCAGATCGGGTCCACGTTGTCTTCTGAGGAATGTGAGCACTTAGTCGCTTTATTAAAAGATTTCAAAGATATTTTCGCGTGGTCCTACGAAGACTGCCTGGAATCGATCCTGAGATTGTACAGCACCGGATCCCTCTTGACCCAGAGGCCTGACCTGTTAAGCAGAAGCTCCGAAGGATCCGCCCGGCTTGGGCTTTGAAAATCAAAGAAGAGGTCACCAAGCAGATTGATGCAGGGTTCCTGTTGGTATTTGAATACCCTACCTGGTTGGCCAATATAGTTCCGGTGCTGAAGATAGATGGCAGAATTCGGGTATGTGTGGACTTCAGAGATCTGAACAAAGCCAATCTGAAGGATGACTTTCCTCTATCGCATATCGATGAATTAGTGGATTTCACTGCTGGGCATGCGCTGCTCTCGTTCATGGATGGGTTTTCGGGCTACAATCAAATTTTGATGGCACCCGAAGACAGGGAGAAAACTGCTTTCACCTCCCTATGGGGAACTTACTGCTATAGGGTGATGCCGTTTGGGTTCAAGAATGCTGGGGCTACGTATCAACGGGCTATGACCACGATCTTGCATGATATGATCCACAAAGAGGTTGAGGTGTACGTGGACGACATGATTGTCAAGTCCAAGGAAAGAGAGGGCCACTACACCGCCTTGAAGAAATTTTTCCAACGGATCAAAGAGTACCGGTTACGGCTGAATCCTCAGATGTACTTTCGGTGTTACAGCAGGAAAAATGCTGGGGTTCTTGATCACACAAAGGGGTACCGAGGTCGATCCTTTGAAGATTAAGGCCATCTTAGAAATGCCACCACCAAGGACTGAAAAGGAGGTACGAGGCTTTCTGGGCAAAGTGCAATTCATAAGACGGTTTATTACAAAATTAACCTTGACTTGTGAACCACTGTTTGGTCTCCTGAAGAAAGGAAAAAAGTTCCAATGGGATGACCGATGCCAAGTCGCTTTCCAGTAGATCAAGCAATATTTACAGAATCCACCTGTGTTGTCATCGCCAGAGCCGGGGAAACCGTTGATTCTATACCTATCAGTGATCGAAATGACAATGGGCTGCATGCTTGCATAGGAGTCTGAGGACAAAGTGGAGAAGGCTATCTACTACCTGAGCAAGAAAATGCTGGAATACGAGACCCGTTACACTCCGCTGGAGAAGGCTTTTCTGGCCTTGGTATGGGTTACCAGGAAGTTGAGGCACTACCTGTTAGCTCACTCTGTAATACTGGTTTCGAGATTAGATCCCATTAAATATCTCTTCGAGAAACTAGCACTTACTGGTAGGTTAGCCCGTTGGTTGCTTTTGCTTTCCCAATTTGATCTTAAGTACATGACGCGCAAGTCAGTGAAAGGGAGAGCGGTAGCGGAGTTCCTAGCCGACCACCCAGTGGAGGAAGATGAAGCAGTTGAATATCTGTTCCCAGATGAGGCCATTCTGCATGTTGAAGAAGAAACTTGGTCTATGTACTTTGACGGAGCATCAAACCAGTATGGGTACGGGATGGGGGTGTTGCTGATAGCACCCAACAATTCACGTATACCTTTAGCCTTCAAGCTCCGGTTCAAAGTATCGAACAATGAGGCAGAGTATAAGGCATGTATTGCTGGACTAGAAGCCGCCCTGGAACTAGGGGCAAAACGGTTGGATGTCATCGGGGACTCGAACCTTGTTGTATCTCAAGCTAAAGGAGATTGGGAAGTTAAAGAAGAAAAGATGAAAATCTATCATCAGACCTTAGACGATTTGATTCCTCGGTTTGAAAAACTGAATTTCGCCCATCTGTTAAGAGAGAACAACAGGTTCACTGATTCATTAGCAACTCTATCTTCTATGATAGACATCCCTTTTGGAGTTCGGATGCATCCAATCATCATTGAATAGAAATTCGTGTCGGTCTACCAGCTGATTGCAGCCATAGATGATGTACAAGATAAGAACCCCTAGTATTATGACATCTAGAACTTCTTGGAAAAGGAAATGTATCCACCAGGGGCAAATGCCAAAGATAGAAGGGTGATACGAAGAATGGCTGCTCAGTTCATCATCTGTGGGGGTAAACTGTACAAGATGGGTCATCTGGGGATGCACAAACTGTGTGTTGATGCTGAAGAGTCCAAGCGCCTGATGGAGGCCATCCATGGAGGAGAGTGCGGATCACACATGAGCGGAGTGATGCTAGCGCGGAAAATTCTCGGACAGGGTTATTACTGGTCAACCATGGAGGAGGATTGTATTGACTTTGTTCGGCGATGCCACAAGTGTCAGATCTATGCAAACCGCATGAACATTCTGCTGTCGAAGCTGTACAACATGACTTCGCCATGGCCGTTTTTAGTCTGGGGGATCGATGTGATTGGGGCAGTTACCCCGAAGGGGTCGAACGGGCATGAGTATATTCTAGTAGTGATAGACTATTTCACGAAGTGGGTTGCCCAATCCTATGTAGTACTGAAGGCATCGCATGTCGCTAAGTTCATCAGGAACAACATCATCTGTCGCTATGGGGTCCTGAATGAGATTATTTCGGATAATGGTTCCCACTTCAAGAAGGAGGTGATTGACTTGTTGGAGAAATACAACGTGGCTTTTCATAGGTCATCCACATCTACGCCGCAAACCAACAAAGCAGTTGAGGCCGCCAACAAGAACATTAAACATATTCTGCAGAAGATGGTGGAAACCTACAGGGACTGGCCAAATAAGCTGCAATTTGCTCTTTGGGGCCACCAGACTTCAATTCGAACTTCTACTGGGGCAACTCCGTATTCCTTGGTTTATGGGATGGAGGCTAAACTGCCTATCGAAGTTGAGGTCCCGTCATTGCAGGTAATGGCTGAGTGCCAGATAGTTGAGGCAGATTGGCAGCAAAGCAGGTTCGAAGAACTCATGCTCTTTGATGAAAGAAGGCTGAAAGCACTGTATCACATCCAGGGTTATCAACGAAGAATTGCTAGGGCTTTCAACAAGAAGGTTAAGTCCAGGAATTTGAAAGAAGGAGATTTGGTGCTTAAAGACAACCGAGCTCTTATCCACGACCCTAAGGGCAAG
This sequence comes from Camellia granthamiana, assembly GCA_036172215.1. NCBI lineage: Eukaryota > Viridiplantae > Streptophyta > Magnoliopsida > Ericales > Theaceae > Camellia > Camellia granthamiana. Next base: position 72,117,145 of record CM069910.1, read on the forward strand.
TTCAGACCTAATTGGACTGGTCCTTACATTATCAAGTCAATTTGGTCGAGTGGATCTGTCGTTCTGATGGATCTGGATTGCCTTGAGTTCTCCCAGCCGATCAACATGGACAAGTTGAAGAAATACTATCCTTGAGTGGCTCGCTACGTCGAAAACCCGAAAGAGCGACCTAGGCAAAAGTTAGAGCACATAAAATTTGAAATAATAAAAACTTAGCTAGCAGGGTTGAAAACCCAGAAAGGGCGGCCTTGGCAAAAGTTAGAGCGCAAAAGGAGAGTGTTAATACACGAGTGAACCTGAACCGAACTATGTAAGGCTTGATTCCCATCTTTGGGATACGTAGGCAACTTCATTATGAAGTCCAGCCATAAATGCTTCCAAATCAACTTTGTCCATGTGATCATGTTGGTCATCTTTGTCTATTCTGCATTCAAGAGCTCGGTTGTGATCTCCAGTGCAGTGCTATTCAGACTAGGGGCAACTTTCTAGTTGTTTGGATTCGGGGTTGTATATCTCAATGATAGATCTCGGGTGTGTCCAGTTGTGATCCATATCGAAAATGGTTTTGAAAAGTTTTAATAAAAGTTGATTTTGTTCAAATTAATCTTTTTATGACTTAGACCATTTTTGGACCATAACGGAAAATTTTCAGTACCAATAACCTTCAATTACATTGATTTCAGTATAGAGTTCTCCTACTGTTGAATACAAATTGAAGTTGCTTTTTATTACATTCATAAAGAAAACTTGAAAGCACTAATAAAGCAAATAAATTCGGGTCACGGATAAGTCAGGTGTTCCTGCGCCCCCTCCCAGAGCTTGTGGAAGTCTCTGATGCCAAAGTAGGCCCGGTCTACGCCTTTTCATCGAGCCAAGCTATGCACTCATCAGAGAGGGTGCAACCGAAAGTGGGAGCGGGGGCCAGAAGCTCTCTCGTCGTCCATGCTGTGGCATACCGAGCTAGTTGTGCGCCTCGGACTGGAAATGCAGTAGGATACTCTATCCCCTCTTCCGGGCAAGTCTGATCATGCCCAAATTGGCGCCGGAATCGAAACGGGAAGTAAAAGACACAGTGTGTCAAGCCAACCAACTGAATGCCTGGCTGGCGAGACATGCTGTAGCTCATCGCCGGCAGATTAAGCCAGGGATAACACCAAACAATGTTGACGGTGGATAGGCTGCACATCCATTCGCACCACCATCCCTCATCTGGGGCATCAACTAGTCATTGCTGGAAGAAATAGCCACGTGCTGAATATGCTGGGCATGAGTCCACCACTTTCAACTTATCCATCAACCATATCTGGGAGGGATGAAAACAAGAGAGATTAAAGAATAGAGAGGTGTACGTGGAGAGAAAAGTGAGGAAGGGTTTTGAGAGAAAAACAGAGCCTCGAGTGATGTGAGGAATATACATGTGAGAAGGGCGGGAAACATTACCTGCAGCAGTAGTGGACTCCTTGCGAATCTAGTTGTCTCCCAACGTTGGAAGGCGTCCAAACCCATCAGAGTCTCAGCTAGTGTCATGCCTATGCAGCTCTTACCCTCTTTTAAGCTTTGGGCAACCTCAATCAAATAGACGCTAGACCCTCCAGAGCCTGGGGCAAGCAAGAAATGAGACAACATGCACAAGCAGAGGGCGTGTTGTCGAAAACTCTACCTAAGATGGTCGCCACGGTCACCGGCATCAGAAAATCGATGAATCAGGCTCGGAATGTCTAGTTCTTCGTCGCGAATCAAAGACCGAGCGTCATGCAAAGTAAGCCCACACATCCGTCCTAAGGCTTGGATGTGGCCAAAGCAGAATTGGGGCAAGATCTCTTCATCGCGCTGAGATTCCATTAAAGCTTGGAAATCTTCAAAAGTGGGACATATCTCTTGTCCGCTAAAGCTCAAAACATGAGTCACTGGATTCCAACACCTGGCCGCGACATGAAGGTACGGAACATAGCGGGGTGCGGTTCAGCGTGAATAGTGCATTATTCTGAAACCCTGAAAATTCAACTTTTCAGAGCCATCTAAGCTTGTAATCCAATTTGTGAGGTTTTGGGCAAGAAATGCTTCCATTTTGGGCAAAACCTGAGTTAGAATGAGGGAACCACGAAGCTGGAACCTTTATTGAAGATAAGGGGTGAGTGGAGGACAAGTGGCAAAAATCTGGAGGTTCCCAGCCTCACTGGCCGACCGGCCAGTTAAAGTGGCCGACTGGCCCGTTTAAGTGGCCAACACTTCTTTTAACTGGCCTACAGCCACTGCAGGTGGCCGACAACTACTCTTTCTCTCTAGCAAGCAGCCTCTGGTCCTCCTGAAGTGGTCAAAGTGTTGGAATTTGTGTCTTGTTCTGTTTCAGATGCGCTCTGTTGTTCGGTTTTACTCGTTTTTTTGAATTTGCTTCATTTATCGAGTTGTTTAGTTTTGTTTATCGAGTTGTCTCTCTTTGATTATCGAGTCGTTGCGATTTGTTTATCGAGTTGTTACTCTTTGCTTATCGAGTTGTTGTAATTCATTTATTGAATTGTTCCTTAAGTTGTGTTGTTTTGTTTGTTATGTTGGTTCACTACCTGACTTGGCAAAACACGAATGTTCAATTTCATCGATCTCTCTTTTTTATGCAAGATAGTGCGATGCGATGCTTAGAATGTAAAATGCAACACTTTTTTAACAAAAAAGCTGCTTTCATTTCATCATGCTTTCTCTTTACAAAAGTACAAAGTTTTGAAGAAAATAAAACTGCCTAAGGCTCTACAATGTGCTAATACTATAGCAAAAAGAGAAATAAAGCAAAAAGCAAAAGCATCTGAATCGGTGTCATCCAACTCAGGACTCAGAGGCCCTCTTCATCCTCTTTCCCGACTGAGAGGACTTTGGAACATTGTCGCCATCGGCACCGCTGTCTAAACTAGAGCTACCATCCTCGGAGCCCCCCTCGGCATCATCGCCACCCTCAAAACTTGAGCCGCTGCCGTCGCTTCCACCCTCGGATGACTCTGACTGAGGACTCGCAGGCTCCTCCTCTCCACTAGACTCATCATCATGTCTGACAGGCGCCCGATGCCTCCTTCGGCTGTGTGCCAGAGTCTCTCTCCCTACCGCTGGAGAAGGCTCTACTGGTCCTGTCTGCAAGGGTGTGACTTGAAAAGACAAGTCTGCATTTATTAGCAAATATCAAGCAAAAGCACAGTATGAAGAGTATGTGCGGAAGTCAGATACCATGTGTGCATGTAGTATGTCGTGATAGATGTGATCTATACATATAGTGAATCAGTGCAATGAAGTGTTCAGTTTCGGTATATCAGCAGAAGTATGATAAATGCAAAAAAACTGAAGAGTAACCGGAATGCCGTGGGTGTGCAGCATCGTCTCCCTCCGCAAGACCATACTCTCAAGTAAGGCCATCGCCCCGAGTAGCCCCTCGACATACTTCATGGAAGGCTGCAGGTGCAAGTTGAAATCATCAGTGAATGAATGAATGTCTAAGTATCTGAGTGATAAATGAAAGCTGTAATGCATACCGGTGCTGAGTCAGAAGCCTTGACATATCGATGATCAGGCAATGGGGGCTCAAGCGGGATCTGATAAGGTGTCCCATACTGCCAACCTGTCAGCTCTATTGGAGGATCTGGCCATCCAGCACACTGCCTAGTGGGAGGCATCCCCCTAGCCCTACCTCTCGATGCTCTGGCCCTACTCGTCGAGGGGACGTCTGCAGCTCGGGCACTGCTCGACGAGGGAATGTTAACAGCTCTCCTCATAGGGACACGAACACCTGTCAATGGAGGCATCAGGTATGTATGGAGGTATGTCGTGTACTCCCCCTCCTCGAGGAAAAGGTTCGCGTCAGCACCTTGCATGAGGTCGCTAGTCTCCTGGGGGGAGAGACTCTTTGTGGTACGCATGTATAGTGGAGGCGATGAAGGGACTCTCTGAAGGGAAAGGCCCTGTGTCTGGCGCATAAAGCACTCTCCGAGAAACCAGGCTCTACCAATCGGTCCCTCAAACAGGATTCGGTACCGGGAGGCGGCCCATGCCCCGGCAAACTGGAACCGAGAGAACCCTGGCATTGCTATCCAAGGCTGCCAAGTGATCTGTGAATAGCAAGTGCATGAATTGATTAGTTGCCATTAGATATGCAAAATGACTTGAAGCTGAAAGCATAAAGAACTGAGAGTTCTGGATTACCTCAGTCGTCCGCACCTTGTCGAAGTAATACCGGAGATATGGCAGGGTCTCCCGGGGCCTCGACAGGCATCTTTCGTCATATCGGTGTGAGTAAGGGACCTCGAGAGATGCCTCGACCTCGACCTCGACCTCAGGGGCTAGCACCGGGAAATAGGCGTACATCCATAACTGTGGAAAAGCAAGATAATAGCAGTGAGAATACAGAATACACAGATGATGCAGAAAGCAGAGCATGTGTGCAATACAGAATGCAGCAAATACAAGAAATGTAATGAGCAAGGTGTGAATCACCATGTACAGAAAGTATAAATGCAGGGTGGAAAGTGTATCGTATGCGCAGTGTATAAATGTGTGATGTGTGCAATATACACAAAATGTAAAGCAGAAAGCATAGCAGGAACTGTAAAGCTGAAAAGTAAAGCATACCTCCCAGGCTCTCCAATAGCCACCTACTCTTGTTCCGCTCCTGCGAGAGGTCGAACTCATATAGCAATAGAGGGTGGCAAGGCCAGCGTCGCCCCAATCATAATGTCGGACCTGGGACAGGTTTACCAGGGCGCTCAAAAGGTATAGCTCGACCGTGTTCGACCTGTCGGCGAACACTGTGGTGCCGAAGAGGTACATCAAGAATCCACGGGCATTGCTCTATGCCCTCGATAGTCGCGGGCACGGTCCTTTTGAAGCGGTCCGAGAACCATGTTTACCTGACTGTGCCGGATCGGAAGAGGGGTGGGTGTGCTCCCAACAGGTAGATCCAGGCTGCCTCCCACTCCCCCATGTTTGGGTCATACGGAATCGGCCGACCTCCCATATCGAGGCCTGTCAGCATAGAGAAATCATATAGGGTCATCGTCATGTCCCCAGTGGCAGAAAAGTGGAAAGAGTTGGTGGTGTCCCACCACCTCTATACTAATGCACCCAAAGCGGTCCTGCTCGCCGTCAGATGCGAGAGCCCTGTGCAGAATAGGCCGAAGCCTGCCTCGTCAATGATATGCCGGACGCCGTTTGGAAGGTCTGAGTACCACTCTCTCGCAAAGATCGATCCATACCCCCGAGTGAAGCGAGAGGTCACCTGTATGCAGAATGAACAGAATGCTGTATATAAGCTGTGTGCAGAATGAACAGAATGCTATGTATGAGCTGTATGCAGAATGAGCAGGAAGACTGTGTGTGAGCTGTGCGCATCATAAGCAGACTATAGTGCGTGAGCTGTGTTCGGTATGAGCAGATGAAATGCAGTGCCAAAAGTACAAATTATATGAGAAATGTAAAGTAGATTGCAGAAAATATAAAAGTGCAGTGCATACCCTGGGTGTGTCATGGGATAGGTGGAAGTTTGGCTGCCGTAGTAGCAGGTCCGTGGGTGCGTGCCGTGCAAAGTCTGTAAAGTGACGAACACTACTCGGTGGTAGTACGTGCTCCTGGGGGCGGTACCTCTCCTGGTCGAAAGGTTGAATCCTGGGCGGCAATGACATGATGTCAGGCTCGTCCTCTATTCTCGGGGAACCCCCATCGTGTGGGATATGGTCCGCCATCTGAAAGAAAGTTGAAAAGTGGGCAAAAATGAGCAAAATGAGCAAAAATGGCCAAAAGTCAACAAAAGTCAACTCTTGGAAAGAGAAAAAGCCAAACAAAGTCAAAACCCGGGAAAGGGTGCCAAACTCAAGACAAGTTCAAGAGAAAAATACCTCAAATGGTGAAAATGGAGAAAGAAGCTCTGAAAACAAATTCTGTTTGGTTCAAAGTGAAGGAAATCAGAAGGTTTTAGCTAATCAACTTCGCGTAGGGTGTTGGAAAACGCGTGCAAAGCCCGGATCTAAGAGGGAAAAGGGTCTAGGAAGGAAGAGGAGTGAATTTCGGCCTTGAGGGTGTGAGCAAATGTGTTTTGGAGCTGTGGTTTTATAGAACCGAGCATTAAAAGACCAAACTGCCCTTTTATTTTGTAAACTAGCTGACCGGCCAAGTTTTGTGGCCGACCGGCCACTTAAGTCGCCTACAACCTTGAAAAGTGGACGACAGGTCCCTGGGGGTGGCCTACAGGTGTTCATGGTTGTCCTTGTGTGTTTTTATGTTGTTTGGAGTCCTTGGTTCTTGGGAAAGTGCAAGAAAAGTTCACTCTTTTCGGCTCAAAACGTCCCCGCGGGAGCTTCAATTCACGTCTTTGATGCACGAGTCATCGTTAATCATCAGGAGCGAGGTGTATCCTTTTTAAGTACATTGTGACCCCTCCGAGAGGTAAATCGGAGGTTGCGTTTGAATTGGTCTCGTTAAGGCGTGTATTTCTTTATTCGACATTCTACTTCAGACATGCTATTGATGTTGCATTGAAAGTGCATTATTGTTGTGCATGGAATCGGTGTGCTGTGTTGCGTTGCATTACACAAGTTCTTATGTCTCCACAGAGCATGTGCGTCACGTCGTATTGCATTTTGAATGTTTTTATGTTTGTGTAGGAATTGTCCGTACCTATTGCATTGAACATGCATTTGGTGTTTTGTATGTAGTTGCATTGTATTGCATTGTACATGCTTCTACACTTGCATGGAATCTGCATACGCCGTGTCGCTTAGAATATACTTTTTTTTATGTCTGCATAGAGTATGCATCTCTCGCTCTTGCATAGAATATGCACTTCTTATGTTTGCGTTGAGTATGCCTTAACATCATCGCGCTCCTGCATAGAGCATGCGTTCTTGTACCTGTCAAAAGTTTCACTTTTGTGCAGGCACGATATAGTATGTACGGTTCATTCGAAGCTAATGTAACTAGACGATATTGTATGTACGGTTCATTCAGAGAAGTTCCGTTTAAGATTGATTATATCTTGTGTATCTATCACATGTTCGCTTTGTGTATCTATCACACATGCTCACTTTGTGTATCTATCACACTTTGCTCACTTTGTGTATCTATCACACGTTCGCTTTGTGTATCCATCACACTTTGCTCACTTAGTGTATCTATCACACTTTGTTTACTTAGTGTATCTATCACACTTTGTTCACTTTGTGTATCCATCACACTTTGCTCACTTTGTGTATCTATCACACTTTGTTCGCTTTGTGTATCTATCACACTTTGCTCGCTTTGTGTATCTATCACACTTTGCTTACTTTGTGTATCTATCACACTTTGTTCACTTAGTGTATCTATCACACTTTGTTCATTTAGTGTATCTATCACACATGCTCGCTTTGTGTATCTATCACACATTCGGTTTGTGTATCCATCACACTTTGTTCACTTAGTGTATCTATCACACTTTGTTCACTTAGTGTATCTATCACACTTTGTTCACTTAGTGTATCTATCATACATGCTCGCTTTGTGTATCTATCATACGTTCGCTTTGTGTATCTATCACACATGCTCACTTTGTGTATCTATCACACTTTGCTCATTTTGTGTATCTATCACACGCTCACTTTGTGTATCTATCACACGTTCGCTTAGTGTATCTATCACACGTTCGCTAAGATTGCATGATTTTCTTACATCCTTTCTGCATGAAATGTAGTTCGGTCTGTAATTCCTACGTGTGGCGTGTTTACTTACTTGCTTATGTACGACTTTGCTGTAGCATTGTTTTGCATAACATTTGCATTCAGATGTTTCATTACAGCCTTCTTTGCATAATCATAAGTTATGCTTTTGCATTTTGCATGTTCATTTGCATTTTGCCCCGGCCTGTGGGCGCATCTTTTTGTTATCTTGCTTGTTTGTCTAAGTCTTCAGCCTTGTTAAAAATGGGTTGTCTCTGGGCTTTGACATTCACTTCCGTCATTTCATGACTTACGAGTTTTGTCAAAGAGGAGCAACTGTAGACACCCCATTTTTGACCGACCTCAAGACTTTGATGTCATCGTTTGTGCACTCGGTGATTACACATGTTTATGCTCATTTTGAGTTTTCGGAGCTTTTGGCTGAGTGCCTTGTCTCGGGACCTCTTAACTCTCTTCTTTCTTGGTTTGTTTTTGGCCCATGCCTTGGTGCCTTTGCCTGGAGGGAGAGAGAGGCCTGTAGGCCACTTTTGTAGCTGTAGGCAACTTTTCCCTTTTGTAGGCCACTTGCTGTGGCCGGTAGGCTAGTTTCCGGAACTTTCGGCTGAGCGCCTTGTCTCGGGGCCTCTTGGATCCCTTCCTTTTGGTTCGTTTTTGGACCATACCTTGTTACCTCTTGCCTATAGGGAGGGGAGGGCCTGTCGGCCACTTTTGGCAGTTGTAGGCCTCTTTTTCCTCATGTAGGCCACTTGAAGTGGCCTACGGCCATTTTTCTACTTTTTTAGATATTTTTGGCACCAGCTGTGCCAGCTGTTGGGCACAGAATGCATCCTCCACACATGTGTATGAAGGGATTGGAACAAGCTCTGAGCTTGTCAAGCAAGCTTCTCCTTGCTTTGCCTATATAAGGGGAGGTGCCTCCCCTTTCTCAAGGGTTTAGAATTTTGAGAAGCAAAATTTACTCTCTTTACATTTCTCTCTCTCTCTCTCTCTCTCTCTATTGTGGTTAGAATTGTATTTTCTTCACATTTTTGCACACAACCCTCTTAGCCAAACACCCTACCTTGTTGTTGAGATACTTGGAGGTCTTGTTTGGAGCCTAAAAGCTGGTTTTTGGCTCAGAAGTGCTGCTGTTGTTGCTGTGTTTCAAGGGTGAGCCATATTCCTTTTAAAGCCTTGTTTTGTTTGCTTACTTGGCCACCTTTGCATGCTATTTTAGGCCTAGCTTTCAACTACAAAAACCTTTGTTTTAAGTGCTTAAAATGGTTGTTTGAGGCTTCTTTGGTGTTGAGGGTGTTCTACCCTCTTGTGTGCCTTATTTGCTTAAGCTTGGTGCCATCTTTTAAAGCTTTAGAGGCATCATTTATTTGGCCTTTCTACCACTAAAACACAGAGGAATTTCAATGGTAGAAACCATGTTTTAAGGTCTAAAGTAGGAGGGGGTGGCCTCCCCTCCTTGCTTCTTGGTTTTATGTCTTGTTGGCCTCATACTTGAGCATATTTTTCTAGCATGTGTTGGCTTGATCTCAACCTGTTTTTGGTCTTATTTCAGTATGTTGTAGCTCTGTTTTGGCTTGGTTGAGTCACCTTATGCATGCTTCATGTACTTGTAGTGCAATCCTACTCATAAGCCTAACATGCTTCATGATTTGGCATATTATTCTAGCATGTATTGGCTTCATTTCGGCATGTTTTTGACCATTATTTAACATGCTTTAACTTTGATTTTGGTTGGTGGGATCACTTCTTGCTTGGTTTTTGCACTTGTAGTGCAATCATGCTCACTAGCTTTACATACTTGGTGTTTTGGCCTTTCATTCTAGTATGTGTTAGCTATACTCCATGCATGTTTTGGCATTATTTTGACATGCTTTAGGACTGTTTTGAGTGTTCTTGGCCTTTTGGGGCTTGCTTTGTATAGCTATGGCATAGATGGCTTTACTAGTCTTGAGTTTTGAGGCCCTTAGCATGCTATATGTGTGATGTGGGCATGATATGACATCATTTGGTATGAAATTTCAGAGCATATACTTCCATCATACACTCATATACATCGTTCTTTAATTGTGTTTGAGAGTTGAGCCTTATGCCTTGCTTATGAGCCAATGCATGAACATCATTTGCTTGCCTTTCATGCTATCATTTCAGAGCATTTTGGCCACTATCTTGGCATGCATGAGGTCTGTTTAGGGCTGGTTTAGTCCATTGAGCATTGTATTGTATAGTCCTAGTGTTGTGTACTTCACTAGCTTTAATGCTTAAGGACCCTAACATACTATACCTGTGTTGTTTGCATGATATGTCATCATTTGGCATATGATTTCAGTGCTTGTACCTCTGTCATGCTCTCATAAATGTCACTCTTTCAATGTGTTTGAAAATTAAGATTTGTGCCTTGCTTGCGAGCAAACGAATGAGCAAGCATTCCTTGCTTTTTGTGCCTAAGTTTTGGTGTGTATTGGGCACTGTTTTGGAGCATCTTAGGTTTGTCCATATGTGGTTTGACCATTTGAGATTGATAGTGCATGCCTCATGTGTAATACAATTCACTAGCTTTGATGTCTTAGATTCTAAACATGCCATGCATGATTTGCTTACATGATAGAGTCTTGTGCATGCCACTTCAGCATTGAAAGATAAGCATCTTGTTTGCATTGCATTGTGTTTGGATCGGACGTTAATCCAAACACAAGGAATGAGGGGTGTTTCATACTCGAAGTGATGAAACGTGCCTCATTTCTTGGTCGCTGTCCCCCTTGATTGTGCATGATAGGGTGGAGGCTTTTTGAGTTGTGTGTTATTTGTGCATTCATCGACTTGTACAAACTTGGCTTCTTGGCCATCGTGCATTGTCATGCTCGGTTGGTGGCCCGAGAATTGAGTACCACACTCATTTGAGCTTGAGAAATGATAAGGACGGTGGTTGTACACATATACCCTGCAAATGCCTTGCCTTGCCCCTTTTGTACTCTGTTTGCGGCAAAACTGGAGTGTGCAGGAGCAAGTGGTCGACCGGCCAAAGGAAGTGGCCGACCGGTTAGAGGAAGGGGCCGATCGACCACTTTAAGTGGCCTACAGCTTCCCTTGGTGGCCGACAGTCCACCAGCTTGAAGGTGGTTCAAAGTGGTTTTGGTTCTAGAGCAGAAGCAGCCTGTAAATTGGTCCGGTGTTCGGGATCAAAGCGAATGCAAACAGAGGCAACCGGTGGTAAAGCGACAGATTTTCGGGAGGAAGCCGATCGAGCATGCATATATCCTTTGCCCTCGAGGCCCTCTTAACTATTTTGCTTAGATGGTTAATTCGTTGGTTCTGTACTTAAATAGTTAATGTGTTTAGCTATTCATTTGTGTTTGTAATTAGTTAACTAGATAGTTAATTAGTTATGATTTGTAATAGTTAGCTTAATTAGCATAGCTAGTTAGCATTCATTTCATTCGGACCCTCCGTCGAGAGGGCAAAATGTTGTAATAAGTGTGCGTGTGCATGTGCGTGTGAATGTCTTCCAACCCGACGTCTTTCTCCCTTTTACTTATCAGCTTTCAATGGTTAGTTTTAGGGCATGTTTTGATTAGCATCCTTATGCTTGCATTCGTGCATCATTCATTTGTCTTGCATGCACCGGGCTCGGCGCATCATTCAACTTGCATCGTATTTCAATACACTTTCTTGAATACGTGTTTCAAAGCATGTTATCAAGTGTTGCATTTCATATGCCATATTAGATAGCCGAGCCTATTTAGTTGCATTTTTGCATGTGTTGCATTAGGCATTGTTAACATAGCTAGGATCATGCATTGATTTCTAACTAGTTTTCTGTTTTGGCTTGGAGTACACTGTAAGTGTTTATGCTTTAGCATCCTTGCATGTGTGTGAGTGACTGTCATCATAGCATGCTTGCCATGAGGCTATTTGCTTAATTGATATAACTGCATGAATGCCTGTGGATGAAGGCTTCATTACTTGAATTGGAATAATTCATCAAAATGTGAGGTTTAAACCCACTTGGAGTGGCAAATCATCATGTTTTAAGCCCACCTTGTTTGGTGGTAAATCCGTGTTTTAGCCTACTTGCGAGTAGCATCTTCAAACCACTTTCGAAAGACAAACATGAGATGTTTTGTTCCAAATCGAGCGATTTAGTCTATACTTGTATGTTGTGCGTATCACATAGTAAAGTTAGATTAATAATCCGGAATAAGAACACATGTGTTTTCAAAACAATATATCATGATTAGTAGAGGCCGATCCTTTGATCGGGCGAGCGGGGGTGCTCATTTCATGACCTTCCCCCCTCGTACCCAAGTTCCCGAGCCGAAGCGACTTTGGTGATGACGGACACGTGGCCTTAGGCACGAGTCAGGGTTTCCTAAATTTCCCAAAACAAAATATTTAGGTGGCGACTCTAAAATCTGGCAAACCAGTCCATGTTTGGTACTTTTTGATTAAAATCATTTTTCCAAAACGATTTGCCGGATTTGGACTCTTTGGTGATTTATCAGTATTGCATTGCACTTTATGAGATTAGATTCAGAACCATGACAGGAGTCCGAACTGTAGTAGCTAAGAACCCAATCCGCGCCCTCTCCAAAAGGGGGGCTGCGCGGAGAGAGTTCGGGCGGTCTACAGTCCTATCATCAACTCAAAGCATAGCAACAATTTCCTCCCAATCAGCTTCACAAAATATAATGGTATCATCAGCAAACTGCAAGTGTGATAGTTTTAGGTCATTTGGCTCTACTGTTACTCCTCTAATCAGGCCCTCTTCTTTTGCACTTTCCATTAGAATATTAAGGCCCTTTGCTACAATGTTAAAGAGGAAAGGTGAAAGTGGGCCACCTTGCCTAAGGCCTTTTAGGAAGGAAAACTCTGATGTAGGTGATCCATTTACTAGCACTGATATTCTAGTTGTAGATATAAAAGTCTTCATCCACACCACCCATTTCTCACCAAAACCAAAGTTGGTCATCATCGAATACAAGAACTCCCAATTTACTGAGTCGTATGCCTCTTCAAAGTCCAGCTTTAGGATGATTCCTTTCTTTTTTGATCTTCTCCACTTATCCACTATTTTATTGGCAATTAGTATCCCATCTAAAATATATCTCCCTCTTAGAAACACTGTTTGTACTTCACTAATGATCTTGGGTAAACTTGCCTCAACCTTCTTAATAAGACTGCAGCTATTATTTTGTACATTAAGCTAACCAAATTGATTGGCCTATTGTAACTCAACCCCACAGGATTTTTCTTCTTTGGAATTAAGGTAATAAATGAACTATTCACTCCTTTGGCCAACTTACCATTAGAGTGGAACTCATTCATCATCTACACAATCTCCCCTTTCATGATGTCCCAGCATTTTTGAATACATTGTAGATTAAAACCATCTGGCCTCGGAGCTTTGTTACCTTCATAATCTTTAATTGCTTCCCAGATTTCATCCTCTAGAAAGTCTGCCTCCAACAATTCAGTTGAATCTATTTGACTAATTAAGGCAAAAACACCTAACAACTTTGCTTTACACCTCCATCCTTTAGTAAACAACTGACTGAAATGATTTACCACTGTTTGTTTAATCATACCAGGCTGATCATGAAGTACTCCATTCTCATTAACTGAATTCAACAAGTTTTTCCTCTGCCTTTTACTTGCCATTATATAAAAAAAAACCTGGTATTTTTATCCTCATTTTCAGCCCATACCATTCTAGATTTTTGATGCCACAACCATTCCTTCTTCTTGCTCAGATCCCATGCTAAACTTCTGACTTCTGCCCTTCTTTTAATCTCAGAATCCTATAGATTCCTCTCTTCAGCTTTTAAGTCCCATTCATGAAGTTCATCATCTACTTTTTCAACTGCTCATCAATGCTTCCAAACACTTCACAGTTCCACCTTCTCAAATGTGCTCTCAGATTTCCTAGCTTTTTCGATAGCCTGTAATTGGCCTAACCACTAACCTATGATCCTTCCCAACATTTCTTTACTTTTGCTTTGAATTTAGGATGCAAAAACCATGCATTGACGAATCTAAATGGTTTTGGGCCCCAATCCCTCTCATCTTCCATAAGAAGTATTGGGCAGTGATCAGAAATGCTTCTTGGCAACTCCACTATTTAAACTTGAATCCTTCAAACCACCTAGGATCGATTAGGAATTTATCAATCCTACTCCATCTATCTTCATCCATCGCATTACACCAAGTGAAGTTTCTACCTAACATTGGTTTATCTAACAGCTCCAGATTTTCAATCAATTCATTTAAGTCCTTCATCCCTCTTTCCCTTCTAGAGCATCCTTTTCCTTCACTCATGAATCTTATTTCATTAAAGTCTTCACCTATACACCAAGGACTTAAAAAGAATGGTTTAAGCTTAGCTAAGGACTCCAATAATTATCTTCTTTTCAACACATCATTGGGTGCATATACAATTATAATAACATAACTAAAAGAATGATGCACCATACTTGATAATAGTATGAAGTTTCTGTAACTGCAACACTCATTTAGCTCAAAAATTTGTGGATTCCACAAGCATAACATTCCACCACCACTTCCTTCTGCACCCACCTCTATGCACTCCAATTCCTCCCATAGCCATAATGACTTAGCAAAAATATCATCTACTTTGCTTCTCTTTGTCTCTTTTAGCAGAAGAATATCAATCTTCCTCTCCCTAACTAAATTTTTTATTTTTCTTCTCTTTTCAGGTCTTCTCAGATCTCTAACGTTCTAGGGTAAGATAATCATAAGGAAACTATTAACAAATCCCAAATCTCCTTAATCTTTGCCCTTAATTGGCCTAATGAGTAACACCGTCCCCTTCAATTCTCCCCAGATCCTTCTCTTCAAGATCAATTAATTTGCTAACCACCTCTTTCTTTTTTGCTTCACAATTCAAACCTGGAATTTTCCTAACTTCAATAGTAGCTTGAGCTTCACTTAGTAACTTATTCCTTCTCCCTGAGTTAGTACTCGGCTCAATTGACAATGATATTGCAGTTGCTGTTGCTCTAAAGATAGCTCCACTTTGAAGACAATTGCTGAACATAACACTTTTTTGCTTAGTCTATTTTCAACTATGTTTTGTCCTACTTCGCAGATTAGCTCATTTCTTTTTTGCTTCTGCTCATCTTTGGTTTGGTAATCTTCCCCTTTCTTGATGGGTTGCCCTTTTCTATCACTTTTTTTTGGTTTGGTTGTAGAATAAGAGGCCTTTGTTGAGTTTGGGCTACATAGTCACTTAGGTTTGAAGGTTTAGTGATTGACCTATTTGCTAATGTCCTAGCCTGAGGTCCTTTCAAAACCACCTCTAAGTTTAACTTGGGCCTTGTACTCGCTGACCCACTAAGGCCTCTGATAAACCCAGGAGTGCATATATGCCCTTTAACTATTTGAATTTCATTTCTTGGAGTTTCAGTATGCTCCAGACATCCTCTATACATTCTCCTTAGACTTTTGGGTTTCCCATGTCACTCACCGTTTCTTTTACGACTGATGTAGATAACCACTCATTACTGTCATCCTTTTCCCCTAAATCTCTATCCACCATGTCCTTATCATCCCTTGCCACATCACACTTTCTGCTCAACTCCTCCATCCCTATATTTCCATCTTCATTTTCCTTCTTACCTCTTCCACCATTTTTTGACAGTTGATCTACTTCATCTTGAGCAATAGATTCTTTGACCTCTTTCTCCTGGCAAAAGCATTTGCAATGACATGGCTTTACTATTGCTGGTAGCTCTTCACATACTCTAACTGGAAAAATGCTTCCATTGCATTCAACATTAATCATTATGTTGATGAACTCCATTCTGTTAGTGATTATTCTTACTTTCCCACACTAAAAAGAATTATGGCTACTGACGTCTTCATCCAGTTGAACAACTTCACCCCATAAATTGCCAATGTCTCTGAATGTACTAACACTCCCCAAGTTGAATGGGACACCTACACATGTAATCCATACACACCTTTCTTGTGCAATGTATTTTCCTTTCTCCCAATTTGTAACAAAATCACACCATTCTAACATCCACTCTTCTAGCTTTAATCTTTCCTCCTTTTTATGTTGTTGTGATTTGAAGGCTAGCATTGCTAGCATTCCTCCCCCATTTCTGACTCTTACATCCTACACACCTATTCTATCAACCTCCTCTTTAAGCTCATTAAGTGAGAGAAAATATTTAAGCTTCACTATTAGACTGTCATAAAGCCACCCATTTCCAATTTCATAGGCCTTAACTGCAAACTTCGCCTTTTCATAACTGCCTCCATTCTTTACTACTTCTGCAAAGGATCTTTTGCCTACACTTTCCACCATTCGTTGCACGAAACTCCTCTGTTGATACTGCATCATCCTATCATCTCCTCTAGTTGCCATTATATGTTGCTTATACTCTCCTTTTTTGAACTCTACTTTCTTCACTTTCAGTGCCATGTTGTCACACCATAGGCCATCAGCCTTCAGCATTGCCATTTCAGCTGCAACATTGCAATCATATCTCACAAAACCAAACCTTGATCCCGTTCTTTTTCTTCTTTTTGTTAGGATGAAAGCATCCTTAACTACTCCAAACTTATTAAATAAAGTAAACAGACTCTTTGGATTCATTGAGTTTGGAATCTCATCCACAAAGATGGTAAACAATCCATTTTCCACTTATCAACTACCTTGGTTACCCACTCGTCTTCTTCTCAGCACTGGGTTCCAATCTCCAGCCTCCATTTTTTTCTCTCTTCTTTTTTTCAGTACTGTCCAACACTCACGAGTCTCTTGCAAATAGAATCACCCTTGAGTCTAAGATTTTGGACTGTAAATTGGCTAAACTGGGCTTAGCCCGTGAGTGGGTTAAGTATAGACATTCTATTTGCGCTTAAAAAAAATCATTAAGTATCTTCAATTTCTCTATACTCTCTATTAAATGTTTTAAGATTACAATTAACACTCAATATATCTTATATTTTTTTTCTAATTACCCATCAAATTAAAATCATAATTTGAGTTACATATAAATTTTAAATAAATCAATTAAAAAATACTTCCAATCTACACACATCACATGGCCTCATGAATTTGAAATCCTCATAGTCCCAAACCATAACTCTGAAACCCTTCCTCGTCGTTCTAGATTGGAACTCAAAAACACCCAGTTCGATCCAGTCTTTAATCCGACCAAATCAACGTTGTGATAGCTTCTATTTTGGATTTTTTCCTTTTTCTTTTAGATGCAAGAGACGAAGTTCCATTTATTGCAGACTTATAGGAGTTTGAGTTTTAGATGTGATTATTTACAGATCTTTACTATGATGATTCCATGGTATTTTGTCTTTCTATTGGACTTGGTAGCTTTTATAGAAGCTTAGTTTACTTTTAAAGGTTTAGGCCCTTCATGATTGATAGATCACTTGGGAAGATGATGTTCTTTTTATGCAATTAATGGTGCTTAAAATTAGTTTACTGTAAATGCAAGCATTTTGCATTTCTGATAAGAAAAGATATGAACATTTTCAAGATTTAAGATCTGTGCAACCATCTCCATTGTTTGATGACAAGTGTTCCAAAAGTGTAAAGTGAAATTTTGGTCAAACTAAGGGGTGAAAAGTGTAATTAAGCCATGTATATATGTTTGGATAAGTGTGGAGATGTGATGTTTATATATTTGTGTTACTTTGGCAGGACGTGTTGTTGATGGTAGAGAGATAATGGTTCAATTCGCTAAGGATGCACCAAATGATGAACGAATGTAAGTCTCCTATTGTGCTTAATGTTTTTTTTTTTTTCGTTTTACTTGTAAAAGAAAGGTTCATTTTGTGTAGATATTGTAATTTGTAGTTTATTGTCAATGCGTTGCTTACAAATTTCTAAATCTTGGGTTGAGTTGCTTTGCAAATGTTAGGTTTTGTTACTTCAGAGTTTAACCTTTTTGGAATGTAGAACTAATTTATGTTTCAATCAATTTCGTGATGAAGTTGTATTATACAATATTGTCGAATTGTGATTTGTATTGTGTATGATTGCATCACTTTTATGTATCGTGTATCACATACTATCATTTTGTATCTTATAATGTATTGTAAGATAAATTAACATAGATGAATATAGATATAAATAAATTATAAATATTTTCACATAATTTATAAATATATTGTAAGAATAATGTATTAAATCATATAATCAATGACATGAAAGTTATCTCTAAGAAACTTACAATTTGGCCAGAGAGGTAAATCTACATTCATTAAAAACTAGAGTATACTATAAGAAATTAGGAAGAAAAAACCCAAATACACTCATAAGAAATTTGGAAGAAAATTAAAAAAAAAAAATTAATAACAAAAGGTAAATGACATTTCATTGCAAATATAAACAAGGCAAAAGTAGGTTTTTTCTTTTAATTTTTTTTTTAAAATTTTTTTAAAATTTTTAAATTTTTTTTTTCATGGGCCTAGTTGATTTGATCTCAGGTTGATATGGTTTATGATTTGCAACCAAAGACATTTTTTAGGACTTGTTTGGATATGAGTGGTGATAAGGTTACTCCACCTGCATCACCTGTACCACCTGCTCAGCCTCAAGAAGCTTAAGAAGCTCAAGAAGCCCAGTACAGTTCAACTGCACGTGTATCATTGCTCAGTTAGTTTGTTGTAGATATATAAATTTGTTAGGCTATTAGAGATATTAACTAGAGTAGGTTAGGCTGTTATAAGTTAGGTTAAGTAGTTGAGGTTAGCTTAGGATGAGTGTTAGATTTGTATGCAAGTCACTACTGTACTTGTGCTTTATTAATTGAGAAATTCAATCATCTTCTAAATTCTCATTATGATATCAGAGCAATTGGCTCTTACAAGCATCAGAGAAGTTCATCAATAGCTTCTCCTTCCACCATTGCTGCATTTCTATCCACTTCTTCTCCTGTCTCTACACCACTACTTTCCATTCTTACTCTGTTGATCTCAAATCTCAGTGCATTTGTCATTACAAAACTTGATTCATCCAATTACATAGTTTGGAAGAATCAACTACAAAACATTTTGCGAGCAACAAAGCTTCTTGGTTATGTAGATGGATCTGAGGTATGTCCTTCATTAGTTGTGCTTGATTTACATAGTCTTGAAGTTCTGAATCCGGCTTACACTCTATGGAATACTATTGATGCTCATCTCCTGAGTTGTATAACTGCTACATTATCTCCATTTGTTTTCACACATGTGATGCATTGTCAATCTAGTCATGAAGTCTGGACTACTCTGGCTAAAAGTTTACCTCACTCTCTAGATTACATATACATCAATTAAAGAATAGGTTGAGTAAAATTACTAAGAAATGAGCCATAATGGAAGAATATCTGAATCAATTCAAGGTTATAGCCAATCAGCTTGCTTTAGTGTCTTCACCTGTTAATAATGAAGGTCTTGTTCTTCTGATCTTGAATGGCTTACCTGATGAATACAATGCCTTAAAAACTACTGTATGTGCTAGATCAAATCCTATTTCTATGGATCAACTATGCTCTCTACTTTGTCTTGAATCAATTAATGTTGAGGCTTCTCTTAAGCACATGCAAACTGTTGAAGCTGCAGGCTCTTTTGCCTACAATGCACATAGAGGCAATTTTTCCAATCGAGGAGGCCATAGAGGTCATTATAAAGGCAGAGGTAATTTCAGAGGAAGAGATGGAGGTAGATTTCGAGGTCAAACCAGTCATTCTGGTCATTATCAAAGAGGTAATAGCTTCAGCTCATTTCAGAGGGGCAGACAAGGTTATAATACCTATGCTCATGCAAATACAAACAGTTCATCCACTCCATGAGTGACTTGTCAAATATGTGGCAAGATAAATCACACTGCCCTAGACTGTTGGCATATGATGGATATAGCTTTTCAGAATCCAGTTTCTCAGAACTCACAGAGTTCAAGCAACTCTAAGGCCCATGTAGCATCTATTCCTTCCTCAGCTTCTGAGGCCAATTGGTTTTTAGATTCTGGCGGTACTAGTCGCTTGACTAATGATCTTAGTAATCTTTCCTTCTATCAACCATAAGCATGAACAAGTAGCTATTGGTGATGGATCTACTCTTCCTATTGCTCATACTGGTAAAGGCCTCCTTCTCACTCCCTTATTTCCATTTCATCTTACCAAAATGCTTGATGTTCTTACCATTTCTTCCAATTTTCTTTTAGTTCATCAATTGACTAAAGATAATCATTGTACTATTACTTTTGATAATAATTTCTTTCTTGTTCAGGACAAGCATACATAGCAGATTCTGTATAAAGGCTCCTATTACCAAGGCCTTTATCCAATCATTTCATCATCTCCTATTGTTGTGCCACCTCCTTCTCATAGTTGTCTTTCTTGTTCTACTGCTGCATCTCCTGGAGTCACACCAAATTGGCACTTTCGACTTAGTCATCCTTCTTCCAAGAAGTTGCATCACATCTTGACTCATCATCACTTAGTTCCTAGGTCTTCTATTTTGTTGAATAAAGGCTCTCCTCTATGTGAACATTGTTATGTTTCAAAGAGCCATAGGTTGCCTTTGTCTGTCTAATTCTACTGTAAATAAGCCTTTAGCCCTCATTCACACTAATGTTTGGGGCCCATTTTCAGCATTTGTTTCAAGCTTTAAGTACTATGTGTTGTTCATTGATGATTTCAGCAAATTTACTTGGCTTTTTCCTCTTTATTATAAAAGTCGAGGTGTTTGCTAAATTTCTTGAATTTAAAGATTTTGTTGAAACTCAATTCACCACTAAACTTCAGATTTTAAGGAGTGACAATTAGGGTGAATATCTTAGTCATGTTTTTCAAGATTTTCTTAAGCAAAAAGGGATTGATCATCAATTGACCTGTCCTCATACACCCTCTCAAAATGGTGTGGCTAAGAGAAAACATATGCATCCCATAGAAACAACTATCACTCTTATGTATCACTCTTCTCTTCCTTTGGTTTATTGTTTTGATGCTCTTGCTACAGTTGTCTTTCTTGTGAATAGGCATCTTACTCTCAAATTGAATGATCTCACTCCTTATAAAGTTTTGTTCAAACACAAGCCTGATTATCAGTTGTTAAGGACATTTGGTTGTAGATGCTATCCTTGGCTTAAGCCTTATGCCTCTCATAAACTTCAACCAAAGTCTATTCCTTGTGTGTTTATTGGCTATCAACCTTCTATCAAAGGATATAGGTGTCTTGACCCTCAAATAGGGAAAGTTTATACCTCCAGGCATGTAGTCTTTGATGAATCCTCATTTCCTTTCCAGTCCTCATCTTAGCCTTTTTACTCAGTATCTACTCTTCTTGATTTCTTTCGGCATGCTTCTTCAGATCTGAAGTCTTCTCCAATGTCTTCTGCACCACATTCGTCTCTATCTTCTCTTACCATTCCTCTTGCTCCAACATCCCCTGCCAACTCTCCTCTATCTTCAGCTTCATCACCTCCTATATTTGTAACTCATCAGTCACCTATCTCCCTAGGTCCTCAATCATCTGCTCTGTCTTTACCTTCCTCAACTCCTCCTTCTGAATCTCAAATTCCTATCTCCTCTATTTTATTGGTCTTCTTTGTCTTCCTATCAGTACTTATCCTATGCTTACTAGATCCAAGACCAGAATTCCTACTTTTTTTTACTACCTCCACTAATAATTTTAAACCTCAAACATATAAAGAAGCTATTGTTTCTCTTGCTCGGCAAGCTACTATGTTTGATGAGTATGAGGCTCTCCAAAGATAGGGCACTTCGTCTTTGATGTCTCTTCCACCTGCTAAACAAGCTATAGGTTGCAAATAGGTTTACAGATTGAAGAAAAATTCAGATGGCACCATAGCCAAGTATAAGGCTCGACTAGTAGCTAAAGGTTTTCTTCAAACAGAAGGTGTGGATTATCATGGAACCTTTAGTCCTGTGGCCCAACAACCTACTATCAGGGTTCTTCTATGTCTTGCTCTTAATTTTGATTGGTCAATTAAACAACTTGATATTTCCAATGCCTTTTTGCATGGTGTTATAGAGGAAGAGGTGTACATGGTTCAACCACAGGGTTTTATTCATCCTACCCAGCATTTATTTGTCTGCTTACAAATTAAACAAAGCTCTATATGGCTTAAAACAAGCCCCTAGAGCTTGGTTCTCTACATTTTATACTTTTCTTCTTTCTCAACACTTTGCTGCCAGTCACTGTGATTCTTAATTGTTTGTCAAAAAGACTTCTACTTCCATAACTATCCTTCTCATCTATGTAGATGATATTCTCCTTACAGGCAATGACCCTCTTTACATTCAATCTCTTATTTAGAAAATGCATGCTACATTTTCTATGAAAGAACTTGGTTTCATTAATTACTTTCTAGGCGTTTTTGTCACCAAGTCCTCTTCAGGATATATTCTTTCTCAACACAAGTATGCCTTAGATGTTTTGGCCAAAGCTGGCATGAGTAATTGTAAGTCTTATTCTTTTCCTATGGCTTCTAAATGCTCCAATTCCTTTTCTGAAGATGCCTCACCCTTTTCCTAACCTTCTCTTTATCGAAGCCTGGTAAGTGCCCTTCAATATCTCATTATCACTCGACCAGATTTGGCCTTTGCAGTCAACACTGCTTGTCAATTCATGCAATCTCCCTTAAATTGTCACTTTGCTGCTGTCAAAAGATTGCTCAAGTATTTGAAAGGCACCTTGGTCCATGGTCTGCATTTCTCTCGAGGTCCTTTTCTTTTTAATGCCCGCTTAGATGTAGATTGGGCTGGTAGTACAATTGATAGGAGATCTACCACTGGCCACTGCATTTATCTTGGTCCGAATCTCATTTCTTGGACTACTAAGAAACAACCTACTGTGCCCAGGTCTTCTTCAGAAGCAGAATATAGGGCCTTAGCTCAGACTTCAGCTGAGCTCAGTTGGCTTGGCATGTTACTTGCTGAGCATTATCTCCCTACCCTTGTTCCTACTTTGTGGTATGATAACCTTTCAGCTATTGCTATGGCTCATAATCCTATTTTTCATGCTCATACGAAGCAGATTGAGGTGGACTACCATTTTGTTTGAGAGAAGGTTGCTACCAAGACACCGCACATTGCTTATATTCCTATTGCTGATCAGGTTGCAAATATATTCACTATGCCTCTATTCGTGGTACATTTTCAGTATCTTCAAAGCAAACTTTTAGTCCTTTCCAGTCCTATGCATTTGAAGGGGACTGATAAGGTTATTCTACCTGCATCACTTGCACCATCTGCTCAGCCTCAAGAAGCTCAAGAAGCCCAGTGCAGTTCAACTGCATGTGTATCATTTCTCAATTAGTTTGTTCTAGATATAAATAAATCTCTTAGGTTCTAAGAGATATTAACTAGAGTAGGTTAGGCGGTTATAAGTCAGGTTAAATAGTTGAGGTTAGGTTAGGATGAGTGTTAGATTTGTATATAAGTCACTACTGTACTTGTACTCCATTAATTGAAAAATTCAATCAACATCTTTTAAATTCTCTAGTAGTTTCAAACACACTTGTTATATGGTTTATTGTTATGGTCAAAACAATTCTTTTGGTTCAAATTTTGCTCTAAACTTAAATGTCAAAGTTTGTTTCTATCACCCAAATTAGATCCATGAGAGAGTAGTTCAATTTCTTTTGCGAGCATATTTGGATTTGGTTTTTCTTATTATGGGATTTGTTTTACTATATGATTCATGATTGTTCAATGAGTGTTAATCAGAGAGATTGATAATAAAGGAAAGTTTGTTAACATAGAAAAATGTGAAGAATAAGATAAAAGTTAATTAATTGTGTGATACGAGTTGAATTGTGATATGATATGAATGAAATCATGCAATATAGAAACATATCTCACGATTCTAGTCACCAACAATACGAGTTTGTGATATGTAATTTTTTTTTTTTGGGTGCAATATGATATGTGTCTCGTCTTGTTCAATTTTGACAACATTGGTATTGTTTATGTTTCCTCTATTAACTAAACTGTAATAGAAGTATAGTCCATGACTTATTTTACTCATATAGAACTATGTTACTTACATTCTATTTATTTAGTGCAATAATTTTTTTGTTGTGTAATATGGAAAATTTTCTTCTTTTTTTTTTTTTAGTAGGTAAGAGGGGGAGAGGGGAAGTTGCTGGTGTTCGAACCCCAAACTTGATGAAGGGGTTACATGCGCCTCACCCACCGAGGGTCACCTTTTCTTCATTATGGCAAAGTTTTTCTTCTAGTATCCTTTATTTCAATAATTTTGATGTTTTGACCAATTTGCTTGGTTTCTGTTTTCAGTTATAAAGGGAGGATAATAGAATCAGAATCAAAGTCAAGAGGCAGGTCAAGAAGCCGCAGTCCTAGGCCAAGGTATGCTCTCTCTCTCTCTCTCTCTCTCTCTCTCTCTCTTTGGAGGGGGGGAGGGCGGGATAGGATAAGATGCCCATGGTATAGGAAATAAAGTGGATTGTCCTCTTAGAAAAAATGTCTAATGTAGACATTTTATGTGGAAATTGATTATTCTTATCAGTATACCATAACCATATTTTGTTTAAAATGTACGTTTCTATTATGTTTAAAATTGTGTAACATGAGGAGATTTTACCCTTTTTTTTTTGTGGCAAGCTTATTTATATGATAATTATGATTAACATTATATATATATATATATTTTAATTGAGGATTTAGGAATGGTAATTGGTGTTTTGCTCCAACCCTTTTTTGACCCTTTCCCAATTAAGAAGCCAAAAAACCAATTGTAAACCAAAGACTACTTTTTTTTTTTTTAATTTTTAAATTTGGCTTTTTTTAAACTCTACAATTGGCTTAAAAGTCACACATATTAGAGCATCTCCAATTCCTTCATTGAATTCAAATTTGATGAAAAAGACGAAAAAGTAAGCTCCAATCATTTCATCAAATGTATATGAAATCAAGGGAGCAAAATTTTCATCAAATTAAGTATGTATCAAATCCTTCACAAAATTTGCAACAATTGTAATTTTACTAAAATTGTTGGCTTGTTTGACTTTTGAAGGTTAATTATGTAATTTTAAGCGTGCCAGTAAGGATCAATAAGTCCTTACAAAATTTAAATTGCCAACCAATTATCAGACGATTGTGCTGAAATTCTTTCAGTCTCAATAAAGAGGACTTTTACTGGTGGCTTGCTTAGGAGAAACTTATAAACAATAACAAGTATAAAATAATTCAGAAACTGAATTTCATTAAGTAAATGAGAGCTTACAATGAAATGGCCTAGTCTCGAAGTGGTTCACAGTAACGAACTACTTGAAACTACTCCTAGGAAATGAAGTGCAGTACAAGAATTGAAGAGCTGGAAATGTAAAGAACTGGAAATGTAAAAACTGAAAAAATATGAAATAAATAACTGGTTTCTAGATTTGAGTCTGGGTCCCCTTCTATTGGCCTTCTCTTCTATTTATACTCTCCAATGGTCATCGTCGAAGTAGACTTCTAACCGTCGAACTGCCCTTCCACGATCATTGGTTATGGCCCTGAACAATCTGCTCCCATTACGCCTTCCTTGCAGTTGGGCTTCCCTATTGAATTTGAATTTGAATTTGAATTGAGAGTAACCGTTGGGCCGTGTCACCTTACGCCTTCTAACTACTTTCATGCTATGAAAATCCATTATTACCAATATGAATTGCCACATGTCTGTTGCTGATTAGAGACTTACATTAACTCCCCAAATTACCCTTTACGAGCCACGTGTTAAGTTGCGATTGGCCTATACAAAATATATAGCCAACATTACCCCTTGTACTAGTATACCTAATACTTGGTGATATTAGTGGATCAGTGCACTTTGTTCATGTCCTAGGACGTGCATGGACTCTGTTTATCTTAGAAGAGTAACCGTCCTCTTAGAAATGAAGCACTAAACTTTATTAAATTCTTCTTTACGCTTGAACATTTCCTCCACTATCTATGTATACGAAGGGACTGATACGTCTTCAATGGCCAATCAAGCCATCTCTTACATTGATCGAGCATACGAGGAGGTATTGGACAATGATGACTGACCTCAAAAGAACAATTATGCATTTATTGGCCACATTTATCCGCCTCCATTTATACAAGTTATGGAAGCCTTTGCACCATATGAACCTTTGGACCAAGCATTTGCACAAATGGATCTTGGAAGCTCTTCATCTTCTCAAAAACTCTCTGCATGGGATGAAACTGTTTCATTTTCTTCTAGAAATACTGGCTAGGATACTTGGCCCACACCCACTCAACCTCAAACAAGGGAACGAATCCATCATAGATTTCTTGAATTTGATGACCCCACTCTCATTCATCCGTCTATGCGCAACTCTGTAGTGTACCTATATGTCACTTTCGACCGGCTTTGTTGTCTTGAAGACAACTTGTTTTTGGTATGGTATACCTCTACCTTGCTAGCCAGAATAGTGCAAAAGACCTCACACCCCATTGAAGTTTTCGGAATTAGCCCCTCACGCTTAGCCGAGAAAGCAAAACTTTGTTCCTCTGATTGGTTAGAGTGTGTGAATGAGCCCCAGTTTCCACCTTCATTTGGAGGGGACCCAACTGCTCCTTTCCTGCCTCCCAATCCTAACTGGATTAAGGAATTGAAGCTCACCCTATTCGAGAGCCAGCATTTTTCTCTCTACCAGGCTCCAGTTCCTCTAACTGCTTATCAACAATATAAAGCCCAGACCTTGATTGCTGCTTTTTCTCACTTATCCTTTGAGGTCCATCGAGATGACATTCCTCAGAAGAATCTTTTATAGGCTTGTGACATTGTCTCTTGAAGCCACATCCTCAACCTTATGACCTAGGCAGAGCTCCACACTTTCTTGGATCAAATCCCTCTCATGCTTAATTGGCATAAAAATGCTTCTGCCAGTAGTGAATCCCTGGAGTAGATCTTTGCTGCTCATATTCAAACTCAGTACAAGGCAAAGAGCTTTCTTGAAGAGTATGAAGACTTCAAGAATCATGACTCAGAGTATAGGGAAGATGCCAATGAAGAAGATACTAATATGGATATTACGCACGAGAATGAGGAGATGGACGAAGTAGAGAGAGCTCTTAAGCAAATAGAGTTCGAAATGAAGGCCCAGCAGCTCTTCTACCAAATAAGGGCTCATCAATTAGATAAACCAAAATTTGATAGGATAGAAGAAAGGTTAGAAAAGGAATATGTATTTATTGAATTTTGTTGGACAAAGTTTCAGGACCTTGTAACTTTGTCCATTCCACATTTTTACAAAATTGAATGACCTTATTTCCTATCTCGTTCATATAATATGTTCCAATGATAGCTTCGAATTAACCAATATTGCTTCGAAGCCTGGTTTAATTGTCTTTGAAGCATGAAATTTCTTCTGTAATATTTGTCTTCGAAAGGATTTGTTTAACAAAAAGTTCAAGAGAGTACTTTCATCTATGGGTAAATCCTCTGGTCTTTGAAATTCCCACATTGCTTGATCATGTACTGGCTTTATAGTGCTTATTTATTTTGAAAGCTAAAAGATCAGGCAAGAACCATACTATAAAGGCTCCTTCAAAGGAAATCTCATTTTGTGGAAAGCCTAAGAAAATACCCTCAAAACCTTCGAAGTAAACAAACTCCAGCTATACATGAGTTTAAGGTATAAAACTGGCTTAGAAGCCAATTGTCTGCTTTCAAAGCCAAGCTAAGTATTTAAAAACTAGCTTCAAAGCCAACTCCCTATTTTCGAAGCCAGGCTAAGTATTTTGAAATGTGTTTCCCTTCTTCATAAGGTTTCCACATACTGATCTGGAGGTAGCTCTCTTTCTCTTGTTTTCAGGAATTTTAAAAATAAAAGCCTTAATCACACATGGGTCAAAACTTGGGTCAGTCTTAAATGGCTAATTTTTGGACAGAAAGATTTTAAAAACCCCATCTTCTCGCGCTTTTACCTATTCACTTGTCCAATATGTCCCACTTCGAATTCTTGCCTTTCTCACACTCACTCTCACGCTCTTTGCCCTTCCTTAATCCCTCACTAATGGCTTTTTCTTCCTCAAAAGTGCTGGTTATCGAGTGCATGAGCCGTCTGTGGCTTTGAAAAGGTATATTGATGAAGAGATAGCTGAATTCAAAGCTAGTGGACCAAGTGCCATAGATAGGCGTGTCTTTATCCCTCGCCACAACGCTCAAGAAGAATACATCCTGGGACCAATCTTCAAGGAAGCCCTTGCCTAACATCTTGCTCTGTATCCTCGCTTATATTAATTTCTATAGGAAACACTGCATCATGTCCATATACTAAGGCATAAGGAGTGATTCCTATACTTGACCTTGGAGAAGTCCTATAAGCCCATAACACATCTAATAACGAACTATGCTAATCCCTGGGATTGTCTTCCACAACTCTTTGTATTCCTTTTTTCAAGGATTTGTTTGATGATTCAGCTTGACTATTTGCTTGTGCATAATAAGGGGTGGAATTAATAAGACTAATTCCAAATTCTGTTGTGAAAGATCTTACCATCTTCCCATCAAACACAGTCCCATTATCCATAGTTATGGTCTGTGGGATGCCAAACCTATGGATTAATTCTTTGATAAATCCAATAACTTCAGTCTAATCCACAGCCTTATAAGGCTTAGCTTCGACCCATTTAGTGAAGTAATCTGTAGCCACTAGAATGAAACAATGTTGCTTCGAAGAGGATGGATATATTTTTCTTATCATATTCATTGCCCATTCTCTAAATGGCCAAGGCTTTGCAACTGCATGCAAATCAGTTATTGACACCTGTCTTATCATGCCATGCTTCTGGCATGCCTGACATCTCTTTGCATACTCTATACAATCTTTAAGGATAATTGACCAGGATAGTTGACCAACTCATCTTTACACCAGGTTGATGGGCACTACAAATGCCTTCATGCACCTCAGCCATGGTAGTCAGTGCCTCTTTTGGCCCTAGACATTCCAACAGTAGCCCGTCTACCCCATTTTGTAAAGAGCATTCCCATATACTATAAATTGCATTGACTACAATTTAATCTTCTTACTGGCCTTCAAAGATGGGCCAATCAAATAGTGAATGATTGGATACCTCCAATCTTGCTCTTGCAGGTCATTATGATTAACTTCTACCATAATGCCCCTTTTAGCCAAAGGTGGTATTAACTTTTGATATGTTGCTTGACATATGTCTATTTGAGTGTCACCCCTTCTTCTGAAATTCGAAGCCCTCTAAGCTACATCATTGGCTTTGTGATTCATGAATCTTGGGATATAAGTCACATTTTCTATTTGAAACTGAGAAAGCAAATGTAATTTAGCAACATAATATAATAACATGCTTGCAGTTTGACATTTAAAAATTTCTTTTACTTGGTTAATTACCAATTGGGAATCTCCAAATATATCAACTGTGTGAGCATGTAATCCAACAAGTATCTCAAGTTCCATTACCAAAGCTTCATACTCAGCTTGGTTGTTAGAACAAGTGGTTTCATCAATTCTGAAACCATGTGTGGTTTCTACCCCTTGTGGTGACTTAATCATAACACCAATTCCAACCAGACCATTGGCCATTGATCCGTCGAACCACATTTGACATGGCTCAACATTAACCATACCAAGATCCATTATCTCTTGGCTTTCTGTTTGACGTGAATGATTTGCCAAAAAATTAGCCAAAACTTGTCTTTTTACTGCTTTTTGGGGAACATGTTCTAGATAAAACTCTGATAGAGCTAAATCCATTTGCCAATTCTCCCTCTTAGCATAGGTCTAGATAACATGTATTTAACCAAATCTATGGTTGTAATTACCAAGACAACAGTAGGTAAAAAATAATATCTTAATTTCATTGTTGCAAAGTACAATGTTAAACATAGTTTTTCCACAGCTGAATATCTACATTTGCAAAAATTTAAAAACCTACTAAGGTAATAAACTGCGTGTTTCTTGCTTTCTTCATTGTCTTGAGCTAGAAAAACTCCCAATGAATCTTCTATTGCAGGAATGTATAGCTTCAGAGGTCTGTCTCTCCTTAGTGGCATCAACATTGGAGGCTTGGTCACGTAGGCTTTGATTCCTTCGAAAGTAGTTTGATGCTCAGCTGTCCACACAAATTCTTCTTCATTTTTTAGCTTTAACAAAGAAGAAAATACTTTAATTTTCCATGCAGTTCTAGAAATAAACCTTCGAAGGAAATTAACCTGACCAAGGAATTTTTGTAATTCTTTCTTATTTGATATAGGTTTGGCCTCAATGATGGCTTTGGCTTTATTTTGATCAATCTGTATTCTCTTCTTGTGCACTACATACCCCAAGAAGTTTCCAACTGATACACCAAAAGCACATTTAAGAGGATTAAGTTTCAACTTGAACTCTCTTATTCTTTCGAAGGCTGCTGTCACATGATCTAGGTGCTCCTCCATGGACTGGGTGTAGACTCGACTTTCTTCGCGCGCCCCCCTTTTAGAGAGGCGTGAATTGGTCTTTTACAGGTCGGACTCCTGTCACGGTTCTGAATCTAATCTCATAAAGTGCAATGTGAGACTGATAAACACCAAAGAGTCCAATCCGGCAAATCATTTTGGAAAATCAGATTTTGAATCAAAAAAAATGCCAAAACTGGACTACTTTGCCAGATTACAGAGTTACCACCTAAATATTTTGTTTTTGGGAAATTTAGGAAACCCTGACTCGTGCCAAGGGCCACATGTCCGTCATCACCAAAGTTGCCTCGGCTCGGGAACTTGGGTACGAGAGGGGAAGGTCCTAAAATGAGCACCCCCGCTCGCCCGATCAAAGATCGGCCTCTACTAAGCATAATATGTTGTTTTATAAACCCCATGTGTTCTTATCCAGTTATTAGATAACTTTACTATGTGACGCACACAAGCAAGTATAGACTAAAATTGCTTGATTTGGAACGAATTCAACGCATGTTTGCTTTCGAAAATGGTTTGAATTTGCCACCCTCAAGTGGGCTAAAGCGCAAATTTTCCATCAAACATGATGGGCTTAAAACATGATTTCGCCACTTCGCAAAGTGGGCTTAAAACTCACAATCATCGAATTGTTCCAATTCAAGCAACAAAGCCTTCACCCATAGGCATTCGTGCAGTTTATCATATAAGCAAATAGCCTCATGGCAAGCATGCTATCATGGCAACACTTACACTCATGCAAGCATGCTAAAGCGTAAAAGCTTACCGAGTACTCCACGCCAAAACAAAAACTAGTTAGAAATATGCATGATCCTAACTATGTTAGATACCTAATGCAACACATGCAATAATGCAACTAAATAGGCTCGGCTATCTAAGGTGGCATATGAATGCAACAGTTTGATAACATGCTTTAAAACACGTGTTCAAATAAGTATTGAAATTTGCAATGCAGTTTGTATGATGCGCCAAGCCTAGGTGCATGCAAGACAAATGAATGATGCAAATGTGGAAGCATAAGGTATGCTAATCGAAACATGATCCCTAATCTAACCATCAAAAGCGGATAAATAAAAGAGAGAAAGACGTGGGGTTGGAAGACATGCACACACACATGCATGCTTATTACAACATTGCGCCCTCGCGAAGGAGGGTCCGAATAAATAAGCTAAGCTACACTAAACTAAGCTAATCGAACTAATCTAATTAAACTAATTAGGCTACAAACCAATCGAATAACTAGTAAACTACTTACTAATTATTACAACACTTTGACTAATTAGCAAACTAGTTAATTAAAACAATCAACTAATCATGCAAGATATTTAAACTAGGCTGCCTCAGCTTTGCCTCGGATAATGGAGGATGCATGCACTCGGTGTTCGCCCCGAAAAGCCCTCCGGTTTGCTCTTGAGAGGCTCTGTTTGCAGGGTTGCTCCAAGAACTTTCTGGTCCACCTTACCAAACCAATGCTGAGGAATAGACCAGTGGCCTACCGGCCATGAGTGCCTACTGTCGGCCATCTGCCGGCCAAAAAGGTGTGCTGCCGGCCAAGGATGAAGCACTGCCAGCCAAGGATGAAGCACTGCCGGCCATCAATGAGCCACTGCCGGCCACTGGTGTGCTGAATCACCATACTGCAACAGAGCATAAATAGAGGAAAATAGAGGGTTTTCCAAGGATATTTTTGTACCATGCACCTCCTTATCATCTCAAAACATCAAAGGAGTGGCACTCTTGGATCCAAAACCACCAATCAAGCATTTTCAATGCATGATGGCCAAAGATCCAAGTTGTACACTTTCAATAAATGCACAAAAACAAGACTCTAGACCACTACCTTGTCATGGATGATCAAAGGCAATGGAAACAAAGGAGATTGGCTCATTACATCACTTTGAGTATGAAATGGGCCAATCTACCTTGTGTTCAATATAACGTCCGATTGAACACGTGCAATGCAAACATAACATGCTTATCTTGGTCATGTTTTACTTGTCATGTTTTGTTTACACATTTTAGCATCACCGATTAGTCCTTTCACCGATTAAGTCCAATGTGAAAGTCCTCTAATTGAGAGAGAAGTCAACCAAAAGATGGCTTAAGACATGAGAGAGATCATGCCTTTGGTTAGTAGAAACCCTCAAAAGAGAGCTAAAACCATTGAGCACAAACTCTATCTCAAGCTTAAACACAACCTTAAGGTTGACCAACCCTCGAAACAAATGAAAAAGTGAAGAAATGAGGGAGGTTGCAGACTTTTCAGTGCCGAAATGGCATGCAAAATAAGACTCTAACATGCAAACAACTCATGCATAACATGTTAAGAGCCAAAAACACTAAAGCTAGTGAAGAGCACTACACTAGAGGCATGCAATATCAAGCTCAAATGACCAAACCAGCTCTGGACAGAGCTTAAATATGCCAAAACAGTGGCTACAATATGCTGAGATGATAACATAAAAAGCTAGAAAAACATGGTCATGTGTTGGCTTATAAACAAGGCTCAAAGCATAACTCTCAAAAACAATGAAAGAGTGAAATATGTGAGAGTGTGACAAAGCTATATGCACTAAAATCACATGCTAAATGATGCCAAAACATGCAATCAACACATGCACAACATGTTAGAGGCCTCAAAACACCAAGCTAGTAAAGCCATTTACACTACAACCATGCATAACAAGTCTCATAAGGGACAAACACTTTAAAACAGTCCTAAAATAGTTTAAAAAGAGTCCTAAAACATGCTAGAAGTAGGCTAAAAAAGGCTAGAATGAAAGGCTAGCACATAGCACAAACTAGACTATTAAGCAACATTGCACTACAAGCATACAAAGCAAGCCTCAAGTGACTTAACCAGCCCCAAACAGAGGTAAAACAAGTCAAAAAAATAGCAAAAACATGCTGAGATCAAGTCATAAGATGGTAGAAAAACATGCTCACATGTTAGGCTATCTAGTCATGCAAACAAGACACAAGGATGGGAGGCCAACCCCTCCTATTTTGGGCCTCAAAACATGGTTTTTGTCACTGAAAAACCTCTAAGTTTCAGTGGTAAAAAGGCCAAAAGAGTTGGTTTGAAAGGTGATGAAAGATGGCACAAAAAGCTTCACAAGCTAAAGAGGAAAAGGGGGGGGACAACCCCTAACTCACAAAGGTTTAAACCACCACTTTTAGGACTGAAAAATAAAACTTTTGTACATGCCAAAACCAGCCTTGAAATGGTGGAAAAAGATGGCAAAGCAAGTATGAAGAACAAGCTTAAAGGTAGAGAGTTATACCTTTTGAAGCACAACACACTTTTAGGCAACAAAACCAAGCAAAACCACCTTAAGGAGCTCCAAGGAGGCTCCAAGAGAGCTTCAAGCAACCTCAACCCAAAGATGAACCACTTTGGTCAAGGATGTATAGGCTAAAGTTTGATGTATGCAAGCTTCTAAGCACAAAAGCTCTAAAGAGAGAGAGATAGAGAGAGAGACTCCTCAAAATATTTCACTCCTACAATGTTTCTAACCATGAAAACCATAGAGAAGGCCCTCTATATATAGAAGAATGCAAGCTTAGGTCAAAAATATCCCAAAAGGGACAGCTGGAACAGCTGGAACATAAATATCTGCAAAAAAACTGCCTTTTTGCATCAATGGCCGGCACTGCTTCATTGATGGCCGGCACATGATCATTGTTGGCCGGCAATGGTCACTCTTGGACGGCAGGTGTCTGGCATAGGCCATTCATGGCTGGCACATGGCTAGAAAATCCTATTCATGGCTAGAAACATCCTCCTCTGGCCGGCCAGAAAAATCTGCTTTTTGGGCCCAACTTCAAATGGGAATATCTCCTTCATCTGGACTCCTTTGTAGGTCATTCTTAAGCCTAAATTTAATCCATGGAAGTCTTATTTCCAATGGTGGTAGCCTCACATCAAATTCCAAGTATGAAAAAAGATATGCCTATTTGAGTGAAGACTGCTCAGTTTCGATCCTACCCAGATTCATGCCGAACTTCTCCCCAACTAGTTTTCTTCTCTCCTCTCCTATTTTCTTCAACTCCAAACCCCTAAATAAGGTGTTTTGAAAGATTTTTCAAAGTGTTCACCTCTCTTTCATTCATTTCCACTTTGTCCTTGCTTGGTTTACCGAAAAGCGCAACATTTAATGAAATACGAGCCTCGGAACATCGTATGAACTTTGTTTCAAAAATATTTTGAAAGAGAGGGTTTTAAGGTCTAAAATATTTTTGGTCAAAATAGTTTTTGTCCAAAAATGGGGTGTGGGGTTGGGAGTTGAAGCTTCTCTTGCTGAACAAATCGAACCTTTGCACTGCACATCTTTCACCACCAAGTAAACAATTACTAGCCGCCAAGTCTTAAGGACGGTCAAAAATGGGGTGTCTACACCGGAATTTCACAATAAATATCATCAATATAACACTCTAAGTATCCTCCAATGAGATCATGGAAGATAGTGTTCATTTCCCTCTGACACTTTGCTCTAGCATTCTTCAATCCAAATGGCATCTTGACCCATTCGAAGGTGCTAATGTTTCCAGGACACCTGAAAGCTGTCTTATGGACATCCTCCTCTGCTATGCAGATCTGGTTATAACCAGAATGCCTATCCATCATGGACAAAATCTTGTGTCCTGTTGAACTATCCATCAACAAATCAACTATAGGCATGGGGTACTCATCTTTTGGAGTTGTCAAATTTAGGTATCTAAAATCAATGCATACCTTCGTTTTGCCATTCTTTTTTCTCACAGGCACAATATTGGACAACCATTTAACATACCTGGCTATTCTGATGAAGCCTGCTTTAAGGAGCCTAACAATCCCCTCTTTCACCTTTTGAACCACTCTAGGGCTCATCCGTCTTGGTTTTTTCTTGTGTGACTTGAAATTAGGCTTCATTGGGAGCCTATGTTCCACTAATGATCTATCCAACCCAGGCAATTCATTATAAGACCAAGCAAAACAATTCTTATATTGTTTCAAGACAACCAACAACTGGCTCCTGTCATTAGGATCTAACCAAGCACTGATATAGCTAGGTTATTGTGTTGAACCTTCACCTAGATTGACATCTTCTAAGGGATCTTACACTTGGGCACTCACTGATGCTCACCTTTTGACTTTTTCTACCTTCGAAGTAACTTTTTCATCTTGTTTTGCTTCTACCCTTCCTGGTTCAACATCCTTACTCTCCTCTTCATAGACAAAATTTTTCCACAAAGCCTCTTCTTCCTATATTTCCTAGACTTTGATTTCAATATCCACTGCACAGTACTTACCAAGAGCCAAAGGTCTAGCCTTTTGTTGCTCTTGACTATCTTGACTACAACCAATCATCATGGCTTATCTCTTTCTTTTTCCTGCACCTTCTCTACGTCCAATGTTGAAAATTTGATTAAAGCCAAAGGCCTAGCTTCTTGGTCTTGATCCTTCTACTTATAACCAGGCATCATTGTTATCTTTGGTGATGAACTCTTCATCAACACTCTCCTATACTAGATGCTTCAGGTGTGCTACTTCCTCACCAGCCGTCACTTTGGCTGTTACATCAGACTTCCTCAGCACACTGAGTGGTACCACCCTTTCAGTGTATATCTTGGCCTTTGCAAAATCTGTACAAGCAATAAAGGGCTATGGAACTGCATTGATCTCCTCTGTTTTCCCATTGCACAGTGCTATCATTATCTTCTGATGTATAGAGGAAGACATACACTTGTTTGTGTGGATCCAATCTCTGCCAAGCAAAGCATTATACTTGGCATTGCTGTTTATAACAAAGAATGCTGTTATGCAGTTTCTGGTTCCCACACTCAGGTTGATAGGCAAAATGCCTTAAGCCATCTGCTTGTCTCCAACAAAACTAGCAATGGTAGTGCTTGTTGGGATCAACTTGGGTTTCTCTTCCCCAACTTCTTCAAAGAAGACCTTAGAAGCAGGTTCACTACTGCCCCATGGTCCACTGGCACTCTATTCATTTGTATCCCATCCAAATAAGCGTTAATATATAGGGGCTTAACATGTTGGGTCATGGATATTGTGTGGTACTTCAAAGGGTATGAGAGGTTAATGCTCACCTCCTCACTATCCTCATGAGTTTCCATGGGCTTAGCTACTTTAGATTCATCTTGAACTGTGAATCCTCGCCAGAAACTAGAATGGGAACATCCTCCTGTCCTTCTTGGTTCTCCTCATCAGCTTGATACTCTTGAGGTAGCACATAAACCATATTAACTGGCACTTGAGGGAATGAGCCAAATTGAACCACTAGCTGTGTTTACTCCCCTTCCATATTGGTTTGCTCTGATGCTTGGAAGACATCCTCCATACTGCATTCTGGTACCTCATTGTTAGTAGGTTCCTTCAAAGCAGTTTGTTGATGGTCTATTTCTGTTAGCTTTTTAACTATGAAGGTCTGCTCAGCCATGAAAGCTTCGAACATTTCATCTTCAGCCAATACATTTTCTTGTCCTAGTTCTTCATCTGTTTCGTCATCACTCTCTATCAAGGCCCTTTCGAGGCCTGCTAGATTGGATCTCTCTTTGGCTCTTAGTTTAGCATGAACTTTAGCCAATTGTTCCCTGCTGGCACTCTTTTTGATCTTAGGACCAGGTTTTGAACCTTCTCCTTCTTCTGTCTAGCCTTTTGACTGTGTCAAGGAAGTGTTTTCTCCATTCTCTTTCAGGTCCCTTTGATACTGGGTATACCTTCATTGGATCTTCCTCCTCTGGGACCTAGAGATTACAAGAATCATGTCTGGTTTCCTTGTCTTTGGGTCTCTGAGTAGCACCCAATTATTTGGAGCCACTAAAGGGGGTTTGATGATTTTTCCCTTATCTCCAAAAGTCTTTCTCTGGGTAGGCATCATCTTAGGTTTGTTTTGCATGAAAAACCAATCTGGAACCCTAGAGACCCATGAACCCACTGCTCTAGCTGCTGGGCCTACTACTACCCCTGTCTTCAAAACTAGCTTTGAAGCAGTTCTTGGAGACCAATCATTAGGCCTGGTTCCCTGTCTTGAGCTAAATTCAAGCTTTCCTTCAGGCTGATTGCCTACTATGTGATAGTTAAGTGGCCTGGTTTCATGTAGAGGCATCTTACCCTTTGACTGTATCTTGGTGTCCGGTGGGCCAACCAAGGATGAATGTTGTCTAGGACCAGTTGGGTATAGCCTTCTGTTGTAGGTACTGGCTGGTTTTTGGTCTCTCTACACATCTTTGTAGTAATGCTTCCCATTAATTGGGAGCCCCCTCAGCTATATGTAACTCAACATGCATTTAGGACACATCCTCTGCACTACAGCTGCTTTGAGGGAGTCATCATCCAATGTTTCTTTACTGGAGCCGCCCTTTTGGCCTGCAAAGCTTTGTTCACTGGCTGGTGAACTTCTTGTGTCCTTCTTGAAGGCAGCCTGGCTAGTAACATGGCTACTGCATGTCCAATTTCTAGAGATTCTAGAAATCAGGTATGCCAACATTGGCTACTGCATGTCCAATTTTTAGAAATGGGTTGGTATCAATTCCCATAGCTTTCTCAATCTTGGTTGGAAACTTTAGCATTCCCTTCCAAATTTGTTCTTAGATCCTATCTCGAAAAACAATGCAGTTTTTAGTTGAGTGAGACCAAAAATTATGCCATTTGCAGTATAATTTCCCTTTAAGTTCTTCAAAAGTTGGGATTTTAACTCCATTTGGCAACTTTAAGAAATGTGCTGCAAACAAATGATCAAAAATGCCATCTGCTTTTATTATGTCAAAAGAATATTTTCTATGAAGGTCTTTCTTTTTTAAACTGCTGGTCTATTGTAGTGTCTTTCTGAATCAATGCTTCACAGGTCATAGGTTCTTTTCTTATGATTTCTGCTACATCAATTTCATAGTTAAGGTCCCTGTAATAGGTCTTATAGGATGCATTGCTACGGTCTTGTTCTTCTTCAAGTAAGGTTTCATATTTGGAAACTTTATAGCTTAATTCTACTAAATCTCGAAACTCAATTGAATCAAACATCTTTTGAAGCCTAAACTCCAACCCATTTTGAGCCAATCTTACAAATTCAAGCTCAGATATTATGACCCTACATTTTTTTCATGCTTTCTTAAATCTGGCAATGAATTGAGCAGCCTTCTCATTAGGCATTTGGCTCAATCTTGCCAAGTCTGCCATACAAACTTCAGGTTTTGTTTGGAAAAATTGGGCATGAAATAGTTCCTCCATTTGTTGCCAATTTTGAATAGAGCCAGGTGCAAGGTTTACATACCATATGAAGGCTACCCCAGTTAGAGAGTTTGGAAAAAGTCTTTGTGATAACCTTGTTCTGTGTTATGTTAATTAATGTTAATTATGATTGTGATTATGTGCTTAATATGATTTTGGGTGTTAATTATGTGATTAATTATGTTTTTGAAACTATATCTATTCACCGTAGGAAAATCTGTCCAACTTACTACTATAATTTAAAAATTAAAGACCATAGAGGCTACAGAAATTGAAATTGTCTGTACCATTGTGATTAGCATGATTTTTAGAGCCTATGGTGAAATTTGATTAAAAATTGATTCGTATCAAAATAATTATAGTAATTAAGTGAGGCTCATTAACTTTAATTGAGATTGATTAACTTAATCTAATCACTTAGTATATATATGGGCTAAACACACTTAAGCTCATATTTGGAGCTCAAAAATCTGGAATACACTCTAGGGAGAGAATGGCTAAGTTTAGAGAGAGGAAGGGCTCAACATTGAACATTTTGTAAAGGAATTTAAGAACTAGGTGGATTAGCTCAAGATTTGGCTATAGTTGGAAGAATTGAAGCTTTTGGTGAGCAATCAAACTCTAATTTATGAGTTAAAGTTCATAAAAATGTGAATTCAAAGTATATATGAAGCTAAATACATGAATTAAGTTAAATTTAGTAAATTTGAGAACATTAGATGCATGCATATAAGAATTGGCCATAATTTTGCATCTTTGGATGTGTAGCATGTTGATCATGTTGTATTGAGGGTTGTTTGACACATGCATGTAAGAATTTCCATGCATTGAAGCATAATTTCAAGCTTATTTGAAGCTTGTCTATGCAAGATATAAAACATAGGATGTATATATATAAAGTTTAAGGTTTGAAATTTGTTAAATCCATGGAATTTTGAATTATGGTTATGAGTTATCTTCAAATATATGTTTTTGGGAGTGTGCTTGCATATTTGAGTGTATTGTACATGAATTAGACCTTTGGAATTGCATTTTGGACTTCAAATAGAATTTTGGATATTCCATAATTTGACTTGTCCGCTTGAGCAGAGAAAGTCTCGCTCGAGCATGAAAATTAAGCTCCCAGAAGTTTTGCAGAGATTTGCACGGTGGCTCGAGCAACAAACCTTGCGCTCGAGCGAACCCTGTTTTGCAAGTTTCCTTGCTCGAGCATCAGAAGTCTCGCTCGAGCATAAAATTCATGCAACTAGTACTTTTACAGAGTTTTTCAGGCCGCTTGAGCGGAGAGCCCTGTTTCAGAAATTTTGAAAAGTTGTTTTATGCTCTGTTTTCCATTCTCTTTCATTGCTAAGCACTCTTAGGCATGCATTGAACATTGTAAATGAACTAAGAGAAATAAATAAGTTAAGAATGGATTGAATTGTTTGTGACCCAATGTGTTATGAAATATGTAGGGTCAAGCGTGAGGGCAAATCCATCGACGAAACATTGTGAGTAATATCTTAGTAAAGATATTTTCAAGTATGTTACTTTGCAACTACTACTTCCGTAGAAGCTTCATGGATTTGTTGGTTTGATATATTTTAATTGGGCTTGAGGCCGTTTGTTATAATTGGGCCTGAGGCCGTTTGATATATTTAATAAGGATATAAATGGGCCTAAGGCCATCTGAATACAAATGCATTGGGCCTAAGGTCGTTTGAATATGAATATGATTACGATCACAAATATGAAATGCGCATAAACATGAATATGAAAATAATGGGCCAGAGGCGTTTGATATGATTAGGCCAAAGGCCGTTTGATACGATGATTGGGCTTGAGGCTGTTCGACGTGAATGAATTGGGCCTGAGGCCATTTGATATGTTCGGGCCTGAAGCCGCTTGACATATTTGATAAGAATATGAATGGGCCTAAGGCCGTTTGATGTGTTTGACAAGGATGTTACCTATTGGAGAATTTCATTCATATAACCTCTTTACTCTGGTATTATTCACTAGGCTTTCGGTTACTCTTATTTATATATATGTAGGTGAGCAAAGAGATGTCCAACCCTAGCCTCAGTGAAGCTTGTAAGAGAAGTCCAAGTTTTGTGGAGTCAACCCGGATGCCTCATGCACGAGACATCATTTTTGTTCTCTGTTTTACTCTTTTTCTATTTTGGTGGATCCGTTGGATCACCTATGTATATAGACCTTTTGTTCAGCTGGCCATATGTTTGTATGATCCTGGATATACAAGATGTTTATTTTGGTTTATGGTGTGAGTTATTATTACATATGTGGAAATGTTTTGGTATGCCATGTAAGCATAGCTCAATGGACAAAATTTTTAAGACTGCTTCCATTTGGCCCCCCTCTACTTATTTATAATGTATGTTTGGTTTTGTTTGAGGTCGTAGGTAATCTTATGATTAGTGGCCGGTTATGACCTTAACCTACAAGGGCGGGTTCGAGTCATGATAGTCTTAGTTTTATGTAATCATTATTGGTGAATTCACCACACTAGCCTGTAAACCTGGCAATATGTTCCACCGTTGATTGGTTTTCATTTCCATAAAAAGGGGCAAAATCTGGTATTCTAAATCCCCTTAGGTATTCATGTACCCTGTCTATCCATTCTGGGTAAGGCTTTCTATACACAGAGTTTGGACCCCCCGAGCCATGGGTCTACACATCTCTCTAACAATATCAGTAATTTGGTCCCTGGGAACCATGTTCTGTACTGGTTGGACTACTACTAGAGAAGCAAACACAGGGTTTGGAGGAACTCCATGTGCCTGAGGGCCTCTTGGTCCATACAGAGGTGCATTTAGGACTGACTGCCCTTGTTGTACTAGTTGCTGTTGAGGGTATGGTTGGCCTTTTGGGGTCTGCCTTGCGAAAGGTGCCATAGAAGGAGGAACATGTGTTGTTTCTTTTCCAATTGCAGTAAATCCTTCCAACCTCCTGGGTGCAAATTCAAACACAGGGTTAGTGAACGTTCGTGTACCAGGCATGGTTTCAAACATGGGATTTGAAAACACCCTCATGCCATTTTCTTGTGTTAGTTCAGACCCACCAATTTGTATGGTTTCGCCGGTAGATAATGGTAAATTTTGATTTTCCAGTGGTCTCGAAGGAGTTTCATACCATGACTGAGGCACAGGTGATGGCCTCTCATGATTTTGATTACTAGTCTGACCGTTGGTTTGTCCATTATTTTGCATAGGCTGTTTATCTCGATCTAATCTTTGTTGAAGAAGATATGTTTTCCTCAACCTGCCTTATGACAGTTGGTTGATGAGAGTTCATTCGATTCATGAAGGATGTTGCCCATCTTCGATCCATGAAGGATGTTGCCCATCTTTCCATTGTATGCATTAGTTGCTGCCCCATAGCATCTACTAAACCTCCCCATAGATTCATTGGTTGGGTAAAAGGGGCAGTTGATGGTCTAGTTTTATGGCCCTGTCCAATGTTCTGGACATGTGTTGCATATTCTGAGGTGCTAGTCTGTTCGACCATTTATGGAGGATCTGATGAGACAGGTGCATTCATAGGATGTGATATTACATTATCCTATGGGTTAGGAACTTCTATCTCTCCTTCAACACCTTCTTCCAAGCGTTCATTTTCTCATTGTCTCCTATGTCTAGCCATTTTAAAGTGTCCCACTGGGCATGCCAAATATATATGTTGATTTTTTTGGCTTTCGAAGGTTAATTATGTAATTTTAAACATGCTAGCAAGGATCAATAAATCTTTACAGAATTTAAATTGCCAGCCAATTATCAGACGATTGTGTTGAAGTTCTTTCAGTCTCAATGAAGATGACTGTTACTTGTAGTTTGCTTAGGAGAAACCTATAAACTATAACAAGTATAAAATAATTCAAAATTGAATTTCATTAAGTAAATGAGAGCTTACAATGAAATAACCCAGTCTCGAAGAGGTTCATAGCAACGAACTACTTGAAACTACTCCTAGGAAATGAAGTACAGTACAGGAATTGAAAAGCTGGAAATGTAAAAACTGGAAAAATATGAAATAAATAATTGATTTCTGGATTTGGGTCTGGGTCCCCTTCTGTTGGCATTCTCTTTTATTTAAACTCTCTAATAGTAACCGTCAAAGTGGACTTCTAACTGTTGAAATGCCCTTCCACGATCAGTGGTTATGGCCCTGAACAATTTGCTCTCACTACGCCTTCCTTGCAGTTGGGTTTCTCTCTGGAATTTGAATTTGAATTGTGAGTAACTGTTGGGCCACATCACCTTGCACCTTTTAACTGCTTCCATGCTACGCAAATCCATTATTACCAATATGAACTACCACGTGTTTGTTGCTGATTGGAGACTTGCATTAACTCCCCAAATTACTTTTTACGTGCCACCTGTTATGCTGCGATTGCCCTATACAAAACATATAGCCAACAGGCAATGTAATGAAATTTCAAAGAATAAGGATTTGAGATGATTTTCTTTCATAAAAAATGGTTAAAAGAGGCGTTTGGATAGGTTGCATTTAAGATTTGATGACAAAAGGAGCAAGGATTGGAGTAATCCATACCAATTCAAGCTTTTAACTATATTTTTACTCAAATTTGATGAAAAAAAGTACTCATTTGGCTACCAGTTTTAAGCCAGCTTGTTTGGTGTACTCCTAGTTATATATTTTTTTGGTGGCTTTTTAACTTTTTAAAGGTTTTATTAGCTGATAATGTTTGGCAATCTTTCTAGCTTTTTGAATTTTTAATGCAAAATGACCTATGTACCATTGATAAGAATGCTTTATGATGAAAGTCATTCTCTCAATTGTTATATGTAAAATGGTAAAAATGCCAATACCCCACGTGATGCTCAAATCGAGTAAAAAAGTAAAAAAGTTAGGCTTAATTTGTTGGCCAAATGGGACTGTCAAGTGACACTTAAGCTTTTTATTTTTTGCCTAGATCTTTTTAAGAAGAATTATTATTCTTTTAGAGTAGAAACATTTCCATGAGTTTCTTTCTGTATGTTTAATATCTTGGTGCTCTTTTGGACACTCGAATTATTATTTTTCTTATGCATTATTTGTTAATCTTGTTTTCTGTTTGTGTTTTGTTGTATGACTTTTCTTAATTGCTTATTCCCGCTAAAAGATAGATTCCTACAAAAATATTATCCAATATGTATTTAATTATGTATGTCTTTTTATTATTGTTAGATTTTTATTCCTAGCAATCCCATTTGACAAAACTCGTTTTAGTTGTACTTTTATTTGCTCTTTTATATCAGTGAGGTTATGAGTACTTAGATGCGAATCCAACTCGAATTATGCCTTGCAGAGAAGTTTCAGAAGATAATTCTTTCATGTTTGCCACTTCGCTGACTATGATAGGGATCGAGCTAGCGGAGGTAATTCTTTCATGCAGCGGTTTGGGCGCTTGAGTGGAGAATCCTTGGTTCCAGAAGTTTGATCGCCTGCAAAAATACTGGCAGTTGCATTTTTCCTCTCAAGCGGAATTTCGTGCACTCGAGCGTCGGTCCGCTCGAGTGGCCATTCCAGAGCTCAAGCGGAGATCGCGGAACAGATTGCTATAAATATGTGTTTCAGTCAGATTTTAGGGTTATACTTCCAGATCTTCTTCTTGGATATTAGGGTTTATATCTGGGGCTATTTTGCTAGTTTTCTTTGATGTCTGATTGAGTATTCAACTCATGGTTTAAGAAGTATACATCAAAGGATTGTTTGTTTATTCAATACA
Source organism: Camellia granthamiana (assembly GCA_036172215.1). NCBI lineage: Eukaryota > Viridiplantae > Streptophyta > Magnoliopsida > Ericales > Theaceae > Camellia > Camellia granthamiana. The sequence goes on from CM069910.1 coordinate 72,161,201, forward strand.
AAAAAGAGAGTTGTTCTTCGGTGGATTCCATGGAATTTGGGCCTGAAGCTTTGGTGGATTCTAGAGTGGCTCATCGTCGTGGATTCGACATCAACATTGTGGATTCAATGTTGGGCAAGGCAATTCCGAGGTGAAGACGGGGTTGGAAGAGGCACATAAGGGTTGTAGACACCCCATTTTTGACCAACCTTAAGACTCAGACGTCATGATTTGTGCACTCCATGATTGCACATGTTTGTGCTCGGTTTGAGTTTCCGAAGACCTCAGCCATGCGCCTTGTCTCAAGGCCTCTTAACTCTCTTCTTCTTGGTTTGTTTTTGGACCATGCCTTGGTGCCTTTGCCTGGAGGGAGAGAGAGGCCTGTAGGCTACTTTTTGTAGCTGTAGATTACTTTTCCCTCTTGTAGGCCACTTGCAGTGGCCGGTAGGCTAGTTTCAGGAGTTTTTGGCTGAGTGCCTTGTCTTGGAGCCTCTTAACCTTCTTCTTTTTGGTTTGTTTTTGGGCCATACCTTGTTAACCCTTGCCTGGAGGGAGGGGAGGGCCTGTCGGCCACTTTTGGCAGTTATAGGCCACTTTTTCCTCCTGTAGGCCACTTGAAGTGGCCTGTAGGCTAGTTGAAGTGGCCTACGACATTTTTTTTTCTGTTTTTTTAGTTATTTTTGGTGCCAGCTGTACAGCTGTTGGGCACAAAATGCATCCTCCATACACGTGTATGGAGGGATTAGAACAAGCTCTAAGCTTGTCAAGCAAGCTTTGTCTTGTATTTCCATAAAAGGGGAGGTGCCTCTCCCTTTTCAAGGGTTCAGATTTTTCAGAGCTAAAAATCTTCCTCTCTCTCTCTAGAATTCTCACTCTCTCTCTTTCTCTCTGTATTGTGCTATTGTGCTTAGAAGTGTTGTTTCTTCATACTTTTGCACACAAACACCTACTCAATCACCTTCATTTTGGAGCTGAGGTTCCTTGGAGCCTATTTTGAGGTCTTGGACTTTGTTTGAGCTCAGAATTGTTACTGAGATTGCTATCTTGCCATTGTTCTTCAAGGGTAAGAGACTAGCCCCTTTTAAGCTTTGTTTTGATTAGGTGTTCTACCACCTCGGCATGCTGCTTTGAGGCTATTTTTAGCCTCTCAATAAATCTAATTTTAAGGCTTTAAAGTGTTGGTTTGAACCTTGTGGGGTTAAGGGGGTGGTCCCCCTCTTTTGCTCTTTGGCTTGTTAAGCCTCTTGAGCCAACTCTCTAAGCTTTTGTGTTGACCTTTGCTTGGCCTTTTAACCACTGAAATTCAGAGGAATTTCAGTGGTAAAAAGTTGTCCTTGTGGTCCAAAATAGGAGGGGGTGGTCCCGTCTCCTCTTGTTTTGTTTGCTTGTCTTGTTGGCTTGCCAAGTGAGCATGTGTTTCTCCTCTTTTGAAGCTTGGTTTAAGCATGTTTTTGCCACTGAGTTGCCATGATATAACTCTGTTTTTGGCTGGTTTGGTTACCTCTTGCATGCTTCTTGCACTTGTAGTGCAAGTTTGTTCACTAGCCTAGCATGTTTGGTGTTTTAGCCTATTGATCTAGCATGTGTATGCTCTACTCCAGCATGTTTTTGGCTATGTTTTAGCATGCTTTAGGTCTGTTTTGAATGGTCTTGGCCATGTGAGGCTTGCCTTGTATGGTTGTAGTATAAGTGGCTTTGACTAGCTTTGAGTGTCAAGTCTCTAGCATGCTTTACTTGTGGTGTTTGCATGCCTTAGCCTCATTTCTCATGTGATTTCAGTGTATGTAGTGTAGCCACACTGTCACACGTTCCACTCTTCCAATGCTTTTGGAAGGTTGTGCCTTATGCCTTGATCATGAGCCAATATGCATGCATGCTTGTCTAAGCTTTTGGGCCTCCTTTTCAGCATGTTTTGGCCTTTGTTTTGGCCTAATTGAGCTCTGTCCAGAGCTAGTTTGGTTGTTTGGGCTATGTATTGCATGCCTCTTGTGTGGTGCTCTTTACTAGTCTTATGCTTTGGGCCTTCTACCATGCCTTATTTGTGATGTTTATGTGATATGGCATCATTAAACACATAATTTCAGAGCATATAGCCTTGTCATACTCTCATGTTTATCACCCTTCAATTGTGTTTAAGAGTTGTGCCCTTATGCCTTGTTGATGAGTCAATGCATGAACATCATTTGCTTGCCTTTCATGCTATCGTTTCAGAGCATTTTGGCCACTGTCTTGGCTTGCATGAGGTTTGTTTAGGGCTGGTTTAGTCCATTGAGCATTGTATTGTATAGCCCTAGTGTCGTGTACTTCACCAGCTCTAATGCTTAAGGACCCTACCATGCTATACCTGTGTTGTTTCCATGATATGTCATCATTTGGCATATGATTTCAGTGTTTGTACCTCTGTCATGCTCTCATATATGTCACTCTTTCAATGTGTTTGAAAATTAAGCTTTGTGCTTTGCTTGCTAGCAAACGAATGAGCATGCGTTCCTTGCTTTTTGTGCCTAAGTTTTGGTGTGTATTGGCCACTGTTTTGGAGCATCTTAGATCTGTCCATATGTGGTTTGACCATTTGAGATTGATAGTGCATGCCTCATGTGTAATACACTTCACTAGCTTTGATGCCTTAGCTTCTAAACATGCCATGCATGAATTGCTTACATGATAGAGTCATGTGCATGCCACTTTAGCATTGAAAAATAAGCATCTTGTTTCCATTACATTGTGTTTGGATCGGAAGTTAATCCAAACACAAGGAATGAGGGGCGTTTCATACTCGAAGTGATGAAACGTGCCTCATTTCTTGGTCGCCGTCCCCCTTGATTGTGCATGATAGGGTGGAGGCTTCTTGAGTCTTGTGTGTTGTTTGTGCATTCATCGACTTGTACAAACTTGGCTTCTTGGCCATCGTGCATTGTCATGCTCGGTTGGTGGCCTGAGAATCGAGTACCACACTCCTTTGAGCTTGAGAAATGATAAGGAGGGTGGTTATACACACATACCCTACAAATGCCTTGCCTTGCCCCTTTTGTACTCCGTTTGCAGCAAAACTGGAGTGTGCAGGAGCAAGTGGCCGACCGGGCCAGACGAAGTGGTCGACCGACCACTTTAAGTGGCCTACAGCTTCCCCTGGTGGCCGACAGTCCACCAGCTTGAAGGTGGTTCAAAGTGGTTCTGGTTTTGGGGCAAAGTCAGCCTGTAAATTGGTCCGGTGTTCGGGGTCAAGGCGAATGCAAACAGAGGCAACCGGTGGCAAAGCGACGGATTTTCGGGAGGAAGCCGATCGAGCATGCATACATCCTTCGCCCTCGAGGGCCTTTTAACTGTTTTGCTTAGATGGTTAATTCGTTGGTTCTGTACTTAAATAGTTAATGTGTTTAGCTATTCATTTGTGTTTGTAATTAGTTAACTAGATAGTTAATTAGTTATGATTTGTAATAGTTAGCTTAATTAGCATAGCTAGTTAGCATTCATTTCATTCGGACCCTCCGTCGAGAGGGCAAACGTTGTAATAAGTGTAAGTGTGCGCGTGTGTGTGTGTGTGAATGTCTTCTAACCCCATGTCTTTCTCCCTTTTATTTATCCGCTTTCAGTGGTTAGATTAGGGACATATCTCGATTAGCATCCTTATGCTTGCATTTGTGCATCATTCATTTGTCTTGTATGCACCGAGCTCGGCGCATCATACAAATTACATTGTACTTCAATACACCTATTTGAATACGTGTTCAAAGCATGTTACCAAATCGAATCACATGTCATGATTAGGTAGCCGAACCTACTTAGTTGTATTTTGCATGTGTTGCATTAGGCATCTTAATATAGCTAGGATCATGCGTTGATTTCTAACTAGTTTTCTGTTTTGACTCGGAGTACACTATAAGTGTTTACGCTTTAGCATCCTTGCATGTGTGTAAGTGACTGCCATGATAGCATGCTTGCCATGAGGCTATTTGCTTAAATGCTAAACTGCATGAATGCCTGTGGATGAAGGTTTTATTACTTAAATTGGAACAATTCATCAAATGTGAGTTTTAAGCCCACTTGAAGTGGCAAATCATCATGTTTTAAGCCCACTTGAGGGTGGCAAATCTGCGTTTTAGCCTACTTCCGAGTTGTATCTTCAAACCATTTTTGAAAAACAAACATGAGATGTTTTGTTCCAAATCGAGCGATTTAGTCTATACTTATGTGTTGTGCGCATCACATAGTAATTTAGCTAATAATCAAACAAGAACACATATGTTTTCAAAATAACATATCATGATTAGTAGAGGCCGATCCTTTGATCAGGCGAGTGGGGGTGCTCATTTCATGACCTTCCCCTCTCGTACCCAAGTTCCCGAGCCAAGGCAACTTTGGTGATGACGGACACATGGCCTTAGGCACGAGTCAGGGTTTCCTAAATTTCCCAAAACAAAATATTTAGGTGGCGACTTTAAAATTTGGCAAAGCAGTCCATGTTCGGCGCTTTTTGATTAAAATCGATTTTCCAAAACGATTTGCCGGATTTGGACTCTTTGGTGGTTTATCAGTCTTACATTGCACTTTGTGAGATTAGATTCAGAACCGTGATAGGAGTCCGAACTGTAGTAGCATGAACCCAATTCGCGCCCTCTCCAAAAGGGGGGTGCGCAGAGGAAGTTCGGGCGATCTACAGTTTCTGGCAACTCTGCTGGGGATTTAGAGAACTTGACTCGAACATCATGATATGTTATTTTGTTTATACTTATGTGTCTCTTTGCATTGCATTTGCATTGGTGCGCTTAGGATACCGTGTTTGCCATATGCTATTCCTGAATGGTTTGCCGGAGGCTTGCTTGGAAAAACGTGCCATAAGGCTGACCGGTTACGGTCTCTGCCACGATTGGAACACAAACCTTGGTTTTTTCTGAGACACCCTTTTTGACCATTCGACCTAGTGCATATCGGAAGCTTTAGAGACTGTTCCAAACTAGGACAGGTTGCTTACCCGAATGTAGGTTGTTTGAAATCGCATGCGTACGTAGTGAAACCCTAGCTCCTGACAAGATAGGACAGGGAAACCCTACCCCTCCATAGAGGTGTTTTTGGCACTCACTTGCTTGCTATGTGCTTTTAGAGTGTGTCTCTACAGGAATGTATGTATCAGTTTGCAAGTCTAGGTATTAGTCTGAGGACATCAGTATTTGGGGGTATCAGATTTGAGGTAGTGATTTGGGGGCAGAGATCAGTGTTGATTGCAGTTTTTCTAGCTTACGATTTATCAACTGTGTGTTGTCATCATCTAAGCCGAAATGCTGTCTGTTTTCTGATTGTTGTTTTTCTTTTTCTTTTTTTTGCTTTATTTATCTTTTTGCAAGGTAATATTGCATTATTGCTTCTGAAAAGGCAGATACCCCTCGAGCACTCTGGACTAGAGGTAGAAGGCTTCACCGATCTGAGGATCTAGTTGACGGACAAGCAGCGTTCTTTTCATTACCCCCGGTTACAAAATGGAGGGCAATCAGGCAGGGAGTATCAGTACAACAGTCAGTTCAGAGGCCTTTGTCTACCCCACCTGTGCACAGTAGGGATCAGATTTCTGTTTCTACCTCAGAGAGGGAACATACACCTATTCAGTCAGATTAGCACCTTATGGCCGGTATGGAGGACATGATGCGTCAGCTCCAAGAGACCATGCAAGCAATGCAGCGGGATGCTGCCCGCCAGGCAGAGGTTATATCCCAACAGGCAGAACTAATTGCCCGGCTTCAACAACAGCAGCAACCACAACAAGCCGGAGCATTTGCTTCGCATCCACCCCCACCCCCACCCCCACCCCTACCTAGAGTTCCAACACTCGGGGAAACATCAAACGTCCAGGAGAATACAGATGTCCCAACGGGGCCAGTTCCACCCCAATCCTACCTCAGCTGTCCAAAGCACCGGCTAATCCTGTGGACACACCGTTCGAATTCGAAATGGATCCAACCGCGCTGAAAGTCAGTAAGCTTGAGAAGTTGTTTAAGCGAGCCCATGGAGTCAACTCGATCCCGGACATAGAAGATGGATACACTGATTCGGCGGTGACCTTGCCGGATAGGTTCAAGATGCCTCACATAGATCGTTTTGATGGTTCAGGCGATCCTATGGTTCATTTGAGGCTGTTCTCTGATATTCTGCGCCCGATGGGCTTAACGAGACTTCAGAAGCCATCGCTCTTTGGTCGGACCCTGTCGGGTATTGCGGCCATATGGTATGCCAAACTGGAGGACTCAATGAAGAGAAGTTGGGAGGAGATGGCCGAGGCCTTCGTTGCGCAATATTCATATAACACCAAGATTGAGGTCACAACCCGTGATCTCGAGGCGACCAGACAAGAGCCGAAAGAGGGCTTTTCTGACTTTGTCACTCGATGGAGGGCTAAGGCCTCCATGATGACAACTCGGCCACTCGAGAAGGATCAGATAAGGATGGTTGTGAGCAATCTTCAACCCAAGCTGATGCAGAAAATGATCATCTTACCCCTCCCTACCTTTGCAGACTTACATGAGACTGGGGTACAGATTGAGGATGCTATGAAGCAGGGTCTGATCGACCAAGACAAGGAACAACCCAAGAGAGCATTTACACGCGGTTCGAATGCAGGCACGAGTAGTGCTGCAGCCGCAAGGACTTCTGATGTGGGCATGGTCACCACCACCACTCCAAAGACGGCCACTCCCTTTGCTGGTACGTCCACTTCAAATCCCCAAACTCTGAACTATCCACCCCGAGGCAAGAGGGTTTTCACCCTGCTTTACATGCCTTTGTCCAAAGCTCTGGGAGGCCTACTCAGGAAAGGACATCTGAAACCGTTAGAACAATGGCCTCTACCCGATCCCCTTCCCCCAAAGCATGACTCGACTAAATACTGTGCCTTCCATCAACAGCACGGTCACAACACCGACTAATGCTTCAGGTAGCGTCACGAGATCCAGGATCTCATTGACAACAAGGTAATTGCGCCACCACAGAAGCCAAATGTCACCGCCAACCCTCTTCTCCCACATAACAACCACCATTCCCCACCCAGGCAGATAAACTTCATCCAAACAACGTCCATCTCGTATGACCCTAGCATATACATCACTCCCTCCCACCAACCCAAGCCTGAGGTGTTCATCCCAGACAGCATAGACTTGTGCATGTTAAGCACCTCCCTAACCCAGCCCGAGATAGTGGTGGTGACTGTCGAAGACAGAACTGGGATGACTTTGGAGGTAGATGGGAATGTTGGTTCAAAGCCTGAAGGGTCTGGGAGCTTTGCTGAGGAAGCATACAACCCGAGTGGTTATATCATATCAACAGATCAGGTCAAGCCGAAAGTAGAGTTGCCAGCTGCGACAGAAATCAGTGTGGTCCGAGAGGATGGACTGAGTCAAGGGTTAGATGACCTAGCAGAGTTGGAAGAGGACATCGCCAATCTGCAGTTCTTTGACGAGTAGGACCCAGCGGATGTGAACATCAATTGGTTCGACCTGGATAGATTGTCAGACAATACATGGTGGCTCAGTGACGAGCCAGATGTTGTTGAGGTACCTCAATCAGAACAGGGTCAGTTAGAGACGGGAACATCTACAGTGGCCGGAATGGTCGAGAATCAGGAAGAATCACCGGAGAGCACCGGTACGAAGAATTTCACTCAGAAATCGGGTAGTTTATATACAGCAGACACAGAGCAAGAAGCCGCACTGAAGGGGTTTGAGTAGGAAGAGATCGAGAATCTTGAGAGGGCTAGAAAAGCTAAGGCCCCTGCAAGGACGGAATGTGCTATGAGCATAGAAACTGTTACAACGGAGCCGGACAGCTGTCTGTCGGTTGTCGATGGCATGTGGTAGGAAGACGACGACTTGCGTCTTGCCCATACTGACGAAGATTGGGGGCAGAACCAACCGGATGATACCTGGTATGTTGAGGAGGTTGACCATATGACCAGGAGTGGGCGGTATTTCAAGCCCCCACACTTGGACCAGCCGGAGGAGTCTGGGAAGGACAAAGAAGCAGAGAGGTAGAAGAAAAAACTGCTGGAGGAGGAGGCTGTACGGAAGCAGCTTAAGAAGATTCAAGCGGACATCTCTATCTGGGGACTACTTATGGCCTCGAGGGTTCACAGACAGGCCGTCCTTACAGCCATTGATAGGGCCAAGCTTTCAATTGATATAACTCCTGAGCAGTTGGTAGGGCTGGTTTTCCTGGGCGAAGCTTCCCCGACCTTGACCTTCACCAATAAGGAGCTACCACCTGAGGGCTCAGATCATCACAAGCCACTCTATATCTCAGTAGAGTGTAGAGAGAAATAGGTATCGGTGGTCCTGGTCGACACAGGATCTGCAATCAATGTATGTCCGTCAAGAATGGCGTATGCTATTGGGTTGAAGCCTGCAGGTTTTCTGCCTACAGCCCAGGTGATACGGACCTATGATAATACTAACCGGGAGGTGATGGGGACTGTAAAGATTAGGACTCAGGTTGGCCCGGGACAGTAGGACATTGAGTTTCATGTCTTGGATGTACCAGCAACCTTCAATCTACTCTTTGGGTGGCCGTGGCTGCACCAGGTGAAAGCCGTCTCTTCCACCTTACACCAGATGCTAAAGTACCCCCACAGGAAGGGGGTGGCAATTGTTTTTGGGAATTTTTCAATACATCTGCCACTAGAGGTTTCTACACCAGTTTTGGAAATTGAGCACGGCGTGGAGGATGTTTTTCTGTCGGGATTCACCTTAGCTGAGGCTCAGGTTGTACAGAACTTGCTAGCTATTGACGAGGGGTTATACGTTAGTGCACAATCTATCTACCTCATGAACAAGCTTCAACACATGCCCGGGATGGGATTGGGGCGAAGTGGCCGGAAGGGCGTCGCAGCATTGACCGAAGTGCCACATAACCCATATACCTTTGGTTTAGGTTATCTCCCTACCAAAGAGAATTGGGCGAGGAAAGGAATAGAGATGGCTGGAAGAGCCAAGGCAAAGCAAGTCGGGAAGCACTATGAGTTGGTGCACAGACCTATCCAAGAGATCCTGAACGGACGCTTTGTCTGGGAATGGGAAGACTTCCCGTTTTGCAGCTTTCCGGAACCCTGGCTGAATTCAGAGAAGCGACGCTTGCCCGGCTTTGAAAACTTTTTTGACCTTCAGTTGTCAGGGGATGAAGTTGCCGAAGAGCAGACAGACCTACCAGCTGAGGCTGAACAGTGGAAGGAGGAAGATTCCAAGAGCACAGAAATTGTGATGGGGTAGCGCTGGCTTGTCTCCTCTCAGATCCTCAGATCATACCGGAGTGCTTGGGTGATAACTTCTCAGTTTCCATGATCCGGGATGAAGCGGCTGTGGGCCCATTTTCTAGCATTCTGGATACATCCATCGCACCTTCCCTCATCTGGCAATACGAGGAAGGCTTTTTGTCGAGCAGTTCTGGGTCAGGTAGTGAACTGGAATCTGATTCCACAGAGTCTGTGGAGTCGGAATTAGATTCCAGTTCTTCTGAGTCTGAGTCAGGTATTCTTAGGGTTGATAACCTGGATGCCACAGTCCTGTCTAGGTCATCTTTTTCTTTTTCCTTTGAGTCTGTTGTAACCGAAGAATTAGACAATCTGGAAGTTGCTAATGAGAATGGCGCTGTTGTGGCTTTTGAGTACTTTTTTGTGCCTTTAGTTTATTGCATTAATCAGGACTTTCAAAATTTTGATGAAAACGACGAGGAATAAATTCCTCCAGTTTTGACACATTTGATTGATCAAGAGTAGGAGAGGTTCGTAAAACCTTTGGTTGATGAAATCACCTCAATTAACGTTGGTACTGAGAAGGATCCGCGGCTGGTCTAGATCGGGTCCACGTTATCTTCAGAGGAACGCAAGCACTTAGCCACTTTATTAAAAGATTTCAAGGATGTTTTCGCGTGGTCCTACGAAGACATGCCTGGAATCGATCCTGAGATAGTATAGCACTGGATCCCTCTTGACCCAGTGGCCCGAACTGTTAAGCAGAAGCTCCGAAGGATCCGCCCGGACTGGGCCCTGAAAATCAAAGAAGTGGTCACCAAGCAGATCGATGCTGGGTTCCTATTAGTATCTGAGTATCCAACTTGGTTGGCCAATATAGTTCCGGTATCGAAGAAAGATGGCAGAATTCGGGTATGTGTGGATTTCAGAGATCTGAACAAAGCCAGTCCGAAGGACGACTTTCCTTTGCCGCATATCGACGAATTAGTGGATTTCACTGCTCGGCATGTGCTGCTTTCGTTCATGGATGGGTTTTCAGGCTACAATCAAATTTTGATGGCCCCCGAAGACAGGAAGAAGACTGCTTTCACTACCCCGTGGGGAACTTACTACTATAGGGTGATGTCGTTTGGGTTGAAGAATGCTGGGGCTACGTATCAACGAGCTGCAACCACAATCCTACACGATATGATGCACAAAGAGGTTGAGGTGTACATGGACGACATGATTGTCAAGTCCAAAGAAAGAGAAGGCCACTACACCGCCTTGAAGAAAATTTTCCAACGGATAAGAGAGTATCGGTTGCAGCTGAATCCTCAAAAATATACTTTTGGTGTTACAGTAGGGAAAATACTGGGGTTCTTGATCACACAGAGGGGCATCGAGGTCGATCCTTCCAAAATCAAGGCCATCTTAGAAATGCCACCACCAAGAACTGAAAATGAGGTGCGAGGCTTTCTGGGTAAAGTGCAATTCATAAGACGGTTTATTGCAAAGTTAACCTTGACTTGTGAACCACTGTTAGGTCTCTAATGGGACGACCGATGCCAAGTTGCTTTCGAGCAGATCAAACAATATCTACAGAACCCACCTGTGTTATCGCTGCCAGAGCCGAGGAAACCGTTGATTCTGTACTTATTAGTGACCGAAATGACAATGGGCTGCATACTTGCACAGGAGTCTGAGGACAAAGTGAAGAGGGAAATCTACTACCTGAGCAAGAAAATGCTGGAATATGAGACTGTAGACGTCCCCGAACGTCCCCGGGAAGATGAGTCCCCGTTCTGTTCATTTTGGGCTCGCTACAGTTTGGACTCAAATTGTCACGGTTCTTAATCTGAACCAAAGAGTCCAAATCCGGCAAATCGTTTTGAGAAAACAGATTTTTAGAAAGAAGTGCCAGACATGGACTGCTTTGCCAGATACAGAGTCGCTACCTAAATTATTTATTTTGGGAAATTTAGGAAACCCTGACTCGTTGCCTAAGGCCACGTGTCCGTCATCACCAAAGTTGCCTCGGCTCGGGAACTTGGGTACGATTGGGGAAGGTCACTTCGTGAGCACCCCCGCTTGCCCGATCAAAGATCGGCCTCTACTAACCATGATATTTAGTTTTGAAAACATTATGCATTCTTATTCCGGTTTTTAGCCTAGATTTACTATGTGATGCGCACAGCATACAAGTATAGACTAGGTCGCATGAATTGGAACAAAACATTTCCTGTTTATTTTTGAAAAGTGGTTTGCTACTCGCAAGTAGGCTTAAAATGCAGATTTTGCCACCCTCAGGTGGGCTTTAGAAAAGATGGTTTTGCCACTATCTAGTGGGCTTAAAACTCACAGTCAATGCATTGCTCCAATTCAGATAATCCAACCTTCACCCACAGGCATTCAGGCATGTATATCACATAAGCACATAGCCTCATGGTAAGCATGCTATCATGGCAGTCACTCACACACATGCAAGGATGCTAAAGCATAAAAACTTACCGAGTACTCCAAGCCAAAACAGAAGCTATGTTAGAAATCCATGCATGATCCTAACTATACAGAAATGCCTAATGCAACACATGCAAAAATGCAACTATAATAGGCTCGGCTATTCTAAGAATGGCATATGAGATGCTGCAGCTAACATGTATTCAACTCGGAATTGAAATACAATACAGTGAGTATGATGCGCCGAGCCCAGTGCATGCAAAACAGATGAATGAATGCAAACATGCTATCATACTGTATGCTAATTGAAACATGCCCTAATCTAACCATCATAAGCTGGTAAATAAAAGGGAGAAAGATGTGGGGTTGGACGACATACATCACACACACACACACACTTATTACAACATTGCCCTTGCGCCGGGGGGGAGTCCGAATAAATAATATACAGTCCCAAATAAATAATACAGTCCGAATAAGTACAAAGCCCTAATTAATTAATAAATTTAACTAGGAAAGCAGTAAATTAACATGCAAGCTATGGACCGCCTCAGCTCTGTTCTGGATGATGAATGATGCATGCTTGAGTTGCCTTGCGCAGAAATCCATTGCGATACCCCGATTAGCCTCTGTTTACAATTAAGCCCGAAATATTGCGCGAAGCTTCAAAAGACTGCCGGTTTCTGATTTGCTGCAACAGAGAGCAAGAAAGGGGCATGGCAAAGTATTTTCACATATGTATGCACACCTCGATCCTCGTGCCACCAATCACGCATCTCGATGCATGATGGCCGAGGAGTCGAATTGCACGACTCAATATGAAATGGATGCACATATAAGCACAACACGACCGAGACTCCATCATGGTTAATCCGGAGTGCCGGCGACCGGGAATTGAGACACGTTCTGTCATTCAGAGTACGAAACGTCCCTCGTTTCCCGTGCTCGGGCTAACTCCTATCCCAAGCACAATGCAATATGCATGACATGCATGAATGCAATCCTAACATGCAACCTAGCATACACAATGCTATGAGATGGCATACACAATGCACGATGTAGCAAGTCATACACAATGCTCTAACATACAACCTAACATACGCAATGCTATGAATTGAAATGGCATACACACTGCATAATGGACTTACACTAACATGAGTGGACCTCAGCCACACTCACATCAGTGGCCATAAGATGAAAATGAGATAACCGAAATGCGTGCACACATGCACGGAAACCGAGGACCGATCCTAAGGCATAGCATGCAACTCTAACAAGGCATGGCAAGGATGAATCATGGCATTCAAACATGTGAATTCCAGCACTGAAACATGATGCTAAAAGGTCCTGAAACATGGAAACATGGCACCCGATGCATGAGATGAGCCCCGAAACTCAAAACTAGGCACATGTATTGACTTATAGCTATACAAAGCATGCATTATTTGATTATGAAGCACAAAGACAGAGCCAAGGCAGTCCCAAAACATGAACATTTCTAGTTCAAAGCATGACCAAAAGATGATAGCATGATGGACTAAAATAGCATGCAACTTTGACTAGCAAACATGGTTTACATGGTATGTATATGAAGCGCATGAGAACTCATGAAACCAGCAAAAATCAGTGAACAAAACATGTGAAAATATGCCCAAATAACTTCTGAAATGCAGCCAACATATGCAAAAATAATGGGTTGCTTTAAAGGGCCATACAAAGGGGTTATTAAGCACCTACAAGATAGACACTTAGCAAGACCAAACCAACTCTGGAAATGGGTTATGACAGTCCTAAAACCCACCAAATAGGCCCTGGAATCAGTCTCGGAAACATGCAAAGAAAGGCCTCTTTGAGAGGCCTTGAATGGGATTGCTCTACACATGCATCATAGACATAAAATATGGCCAAGAGGGTCTCGGACAGAGCCAAGGCAGACCTCAAAACCCTCAGAATAAAGCCTGAAAAGTGACTTCAATGCATGCAAAATAGGGTCCCTTTGGAAGGCCAAACATGCTAGTAAGGAGAATGAGGGGTGAGAGGGTCACCCCTGCATGATTTCAAAGCTCAAAACCTCATCAAAGCCACTGAAAATCCATTGGATTTCAGTGGCTAAGAGGCCAAAACAAGGCCAATGCAAATGCTCAAATGCATGGCTCAAAGCATGTGGAAATGAAGCATGCAAGGAAGGAGTTCGCGGTATTGACTGGCCTTGATGTGGGAGGTTGGGCAATCCCATATGATGAGGACATGGGCCAGTGGGAGGCCGCCTGGATCTACCTATTGGGAGCTCGCCCACCAGTTGACAGATCTTCAGGTAGAGTCCGATATACCTGGTTTTCTTCCCATTTCAGGAGGGTAGAGATGAAGCCTGAGACTCCTGAGGAGGTAGCACAGTATACCCGCGGATTTCTGATGTTCCTCTTTGGGACCACTCTGTTTGCCAATAGGGGGAACACTGTCGGGCTCTATCTGTTGAGCGCTCTAATGGACCTATCACAGGTCAGCCGATATGATTGGGGTGGCGCCAGCCTGGCTACTCTCTATTGCTATATGAGCGCGACCTCCCGCGGACGGGAGAACATGGTTGGCGGCTATTGGAGGGCCTGTGAGGTACTTTCTGCCCTCTTGATTTACATTTCTGCTTCTCATTATTTGTACATTGCACACACAGCGCACTTTACACTCTGTACCTTGCACTTTGCTCTCAGCATTTTGTATTTACATTCTGCACTCAGCATGCTGTATTCTGATGGCTACTGCTTTGTTTTCCACAGCTATGGGTCTACGCGTACTTCCCGACGCTAGCCCCGGAGCTTGAGGTGGAGGTGCCCCTCACGACCCCTTACTCACTTGTATTCGAGGGCCAGTACTGGCCGAGACCTCGGGAGTCTTTCCTCTACCTACGGCAGTACTTTGATACAGTGCGGTCGTCAGAGGTATTTCAGAACTCTCAGTTCTTCATGTTTTCATATTTTTTATTTATCTTGCACATTCACAATTTCTGATCAGCTTATGCATCGGTTATCCGCAGATCACATGGCAGCCTTGGGCGCCTTTAGGTAGAGACCTCCGATTTCAGTTTGCCGGAGCATGGGGTGCCTCCCGGTATAGGATCTTGTTCGAGGGGCCAGTTGGTAGGGCCTGGTTTTTGGGGGATCGCTTTTTGCGTCAGGTATGGGGCTACCCTACTCAGGACCTTCCCTCAGCACCCCCAGGCGATATGCGGACCGCTGATAGGCTCCCTCCCCAGGGTGTTGTTGACGCCAAGTTGGGTATTGATGCATTTCTTCATCTCTAGGAGGGGGATTACGCTACTTACCGTCACACGTATTTAATGCCTCCATTGACGGGAGTCCGTACTCCGACGAGGAGGTTTGCTGGTATGCCCTCATCGAGCCGGGCTCGGACTGCAGATGTCCCTTCCACCAGCAGGGCTGGCACATCTAGGGGTGGGGGTGGATTGGTTCCCTCGATTCCTCCGACTCATTTTCATGCTGGATGGCCAGAGATCCCGACCGAGTTGACGGGATGGAGATATGGGACTTCCTATCCGATCCCGATAGAGCCTCCGGTGCCTGGTCATTGATTTGTCAGAGACCCCGACTCGCCACCGGTATGTTTTACAGCTTTGATTTATCACTCCAATACTCGGACACTCATTCATTTACTGATGATCTTGCATTTACATTTGCAGCCTCCCGTCGAGTATATGGATGACATGCTCGGATTGGTAGCCTCACTCGAGGGCATGGTCCTACCTAGAGAGGCGCAGTTGTCCATCATGGGTTTCCAGGTACTCTTTAGTTTTCTTGCATTTATCATACTTCTGATGACATGCTGATCTTGAACATCTTATTGCATTGATAGGCTGCCTGTGTAGAGCACATCTGACACACACCATATTCATGTACTATATCTGCATACATCCACTCTGTGTAGTTTGCTTGCATCTGCATCTGATATACATGTTTTGGCTGATGTATTCAAATTGCATTCTTCATTTTCAGATGCCTCCGGTGTACGCTCAGTCACAGGCCGGGCCATCCAAGCCTTCCCGAGGAGCTAGGCCATCTAGGCCTTCTCGAGGAGCTGGGAGAGAGGAGTCGTCTCGCGGACGAGGCGGACGCAGGGCGCACATCATAGAGGAGGAGTCCAGCGAGGAGGAGGAGGCTGCAGATCCCCAGTCAGAGACATCTGCTGACAGAGAGGGTGGCTTCAACCCTGGTTCCGGGAGTGGAGGTGAGACCGAGGAGCGTTCCGAGGATGGCGGTTCCGACTCAGACGATGATGATGGTGATGATGGCGCAGAGGCTGTTCCGCAGAAGAGGACGAAGAGGGCCTCTTATTCCTGCTCTTGAGAGCATTGATGCAGCTGTTTCCTGCCTTATTTTCTTTTTTACTAGTAGTTGTAGCACATTGTACATTGTTAGGCAGTTTTATTTTCTGTAAAACTTGTACCCTTGTTGTAAAAAATGTTGTAACAAAGGAAGCATGATGGAATGAAACAGCTTTTGAAAAAGTGTTGTATTTTATGTTCTTAGCATCGCATCGCATCATTTTGCACCAAAAATGAGATTGAATGGAATTGTGCGCTGTGTATTTACCAAGTCAGGTAGTGAACTGACGCAACAAACTAAACAACCTAACTTACTAAGAAATAACAAAACCTTAGCAAGTTTACAACTCGATAAGCAAAACATAACAAAGTTGATAACTCGATAAGCAAGACTTAACAACATTGATTAAACAAAGAGTAACAACTCAATGAACGAAACTCGACAGCTCGACAAAACTTAACAACTCGATAAACAAGACATCTCAATAAACAAAACAACAACTCGATAAGCAAAGCAACAACTCGATAAGCAAGACTTAACAACAACTCTATAAACAAAGTGCATTTCGGACGACCTGGGCGACGGAACGCATCCGAAACAGAGGGGGAATGGAGGCCTTCGACACTCCCGATGCATGCAAATGCTGAGAACTTCCTTCCAGAGGGTAGAACAGGATCAAAGACACATTTTGCAGCATGGCCGGCCACCTTTGGGAGCTGGCCGACCAGCTTTTTGTATTGGAGGAGAGAGGGGTGGCCGGCCTACCAGAAAAGGTGGCCGGCCGGCCACTTAGCTCAGCAACCACCAGTTTTTCGACACGTGTCCCCCAAACAGTGCCCTATCCTCTTTAAAAGTCCCAGCCTCATGGTTGATTCATTTCATCTCAGTTTTGCACCAAAATGGAGGCGTTTCTCGTCGAAAATCTCACAGCTTGGATCGCTTCTCTAGATGGCTCGGAAAAGTTGAACTTCCGGGGTTTTGGCTTGAATGCACTATTCACACTGAGCCGTACTCTGCTGCACCTTCCCTTCCTTCACGCCGCGGCGAGGTTTTGGAACCCGGTAACACATGTTTTTAGCTTCGGCGGGCAAGAGGTATGTCCAACTTTCGAAGATTTTCAAGTTTTGATGGAATCTGAACGTCATGAAGAAATTTTGCCTCAGTTTCGCTTCGGCCACGCTCAAGCTTTAGGGCGGATGTGTGGGCTCACCATGCATGATGCTCGGTCTCTGATCTGCAACAGGGAACTGGACATCCTCGGCTTGATTCATCGCTTTTCTGATGCCGGTGACCGCGGCAACCATCATTGGCAAGGTTTTCGGCAACACGCCCTTTGCTTGTGTATGCTATCTCACTTTTTGCTTGCCCCAGGCATTAGTGGATCTAGCATTCGTTTGATTGAAGTTGCTCAAGGCTTGAAAGGAGGAAAGAGCTACATCGCTATGACATTGGCCGAGACACTGATGGGCTTGGATGCTTTCGATTGCCAGGAGACGACCGGGTTTGCGGGGAGTCCACTACTGCTGCAGGTAATGTTTCCCACCCAATCTCACATATATATTGCTCACATCACTCAACCCTCAAGCTCGGTTTTTCTCATAAAACGCCTTTTCTTACTTTTCTCTCATCGTACATCTCTCTATTCTTTATTCTCTCATTTTTTATCCCTCCCCAGGTATGGTTGATGGATAAATTGCAGGTCATGGACTCTTACCCAGCCTACTCAGCTCGCGGCTACTTCTTTCGACAACGCCTAGTCGATGCCCTTGATGAGGGGTGGTGGTTCGACTGGATGTGCAATTTGTCTGCAGATCGCATTGCTTGGCACTGTCCTTGGCTCAATCTCCCGGCAATGAGGTATAGCATGTCCCGGTAGACCGGGATCCAGTTGATTGGTCTGACTCACTATGTGTTCTACTTTCCGTTCCGATTCCAGCGCCAGTTTGGTCATGATCAGACTTGCCCGCCAGAACGGATAGAGTATCCTGCCGCATTCCCGGTTTGAGGCGCACAGCTTGCCCGTTATGCCACAGCATGGAGGACTAGAGAGCTCCTGGCCCCCGCTCCCACTTTCAGTTGCACTTTGTCTGATGAGTGCTTAGATTGGCTCAATGAAGAGGCACAGATTGGACCTAGCTTGGCATCAGAGGCTTCGACCAGCTCTGGGAAGGGGCGTAGGGACACCTGACTTATCTATGCCCCGGATTTATTGCTTTACTAGTACTTTCAAGTTTTCTTTATGAATGTAATAAAAAGAAACTTCAATTTGTATGCAAGAGCAGGAGAACTCTATTTTGAAATCAATGAAATTGAAGGTTGTGGGTACTGAAAATTTTCCGCTTTGGTCCAAAAATGGACTAAGTTGTAAAAAGATTAATTTGAACAAAGTCAACTTTTATTAAAACTTTTCAAAACCATTTTCAATATGGATCAGAACTGGACACGCCTGAGATCTGTCACTGAGATGTATAACCCCGGACCCCTATAACTGGAAAGTTGCCCCTAGTCTAAATAGTACCGCAGCACTGTATGGCAACGAAAAGTTGCCCCTAGTCTGAAAAGCACTGCACCGGAGATCTAAACCGAACTCTTGAATGCTGAATAGACAAAGATAGCCGAGATGATCAAATGGACAAAGTTGATCGGGGAAAAAGTTTATGGCTGAACTTCAGGATGAAGTTGCCTACGTATCCCAAAGATGGGAATCAAGCCTTTCGTAGTTCAGGCTCGGGTTCACTCGGGTATTTTCACTCTCCTTTTACGCTCTAACTTTTGCCAAGGCCGCCCTTTGCGGGTTTTCAACCTTGCAAGCTCAGTTTTTATAATTTCAAAATTTTTTGTGCTCTGAGTTTTGCCTAGGTCGCCCTTTCGAGTTTTCGGCCTAGCGAGCCTCTCAAGGGTAATATTTCTTCAACTTGTCCATATTGATCGGCTGTGAGAACTCTAGGCCATCTAAATCCATCAGAACCACAGCTCCACCTGACCAGATAGACTTAATGATGTAGGGACCAGTTCAATTGGGCCTGAACTTGCCCCTTGGGTCGTGGATGGGAGCTCGGTTGTCCTTGAGCACCAAATCTCCTTCCTTTAGATTCCTGGACTTAACTTTCTTGTTGAAAGCCCGGGCAATTCTGCGTTGATAATCTTGAACATGGTACAGTGCTTTCAATCTCCTCTCATCAAAGAGCATGAGTTTCTCAAATCTGCTCTGCTGCCAATCTGCCTCGGCTATTTGACACTCAGCCAATACTCGCAAAGACGGAACCTCAATTTCGATAGGTAGAACGGCCTCCATCCCATAAACCAATGAATACGGAGTCGCCCCAGTAGAAGTTCTGATTGAAGTTCGGTAGCCCCACAGAGCAAATGACAGCTTATCTGGCCAGTCCCGGTAGGTTTCCACCATCTTCTGCAATATGTGTTTGATATTTTTGTTGGCAGCCTCAACCGCTCCATTGGTTTGCGGCCGATAGGTAGATGACTTATGAAAAGTCACGTTGTATTTTTCCAATAAGTCAATCACTTCCTTCTTGAAGTGGGAACCGTTATCTGAAATTATCTCGTTTGGGACTCTGTAGCGACAGATGATGTTATTTCTGATAAGCTTCGCAACATGTGAAGCCTTCAACACCGCATAGGATTGGGCCTCAACCCACTTCGTGAAATAATCTATCGCGACCAGGATGAACTCATGCCCATTTGACCCCTTTGGAGTGACAGCCCCGATCACATCAATTCCCCAGACTGAAAATGGCCATGGCGAAGTCATATTGTATAGCTTCGACGGCGGAATGTTCATGCGATTTGCATGAATTTGACATTTGTGGCATCGCCGGACAAAACCGATACAATCCTCTTCCATGGTGGACCAGTAGTAACCCTGTCTGAGGATCTTCCGTGCTAGCATTACTCCGTTCATGTGCGCACCGCATTCCCCTCCATGGATGGCCTCCATTAGACGCTTTGATTCTTCGGCATTGACACACAGCTTATGCATTCCCAGATGGCCTCTCTTATACAGCTTACCCCCACAGATGATGAACTGAACGGCCATTCTTCTGATTGCCCTTTTATCCTTGGCATTTACCCTTGGCGGGTATGCTTCCTTCTCCAAGAAATTCCAAATGTCGTAATACCAGGGGTTTTCGTCCTGAACCTCATCTATAGCAGCAATCGACTCGTAGGCTGGCGCAAATTTCTGGTCAATGATGACTGGACGCATCCGGACCCCGAACGGGATGTCTATCATGGAAGATAGAGTTGCTAAAGAATCTGTGAACCTGTTGTTCTCTCTTAGTAGATGAGCAAAGTTTAGCTTCTCAAACCGAGGAATTAACAAATCCAAGGTCTGGTGATACATCATCATCTTTTCTTCTTTGACTTTCCAGTCTCCTTTTGCTTGAGACACAACAAGGTTCGAGTCCCTGATGACATCCAACCGTCTTGCCCCTAGTTCTAGGGCTGCTTCTAGACTGACAATACATGCCTCATATTCTGCTTCATTGTTCGAGACTTTGAACCGGAGTTTGAAGGCTAGAGGGATACGGGACTTGTCAGGTGCTATCAGCAACACTCCTATCCCATACCCGTACTGGTTTGACGCTCCGTCAAAGTACATCGTCCAAAATTCATCGTCGATATGCAAAATGGCCTCATCTGGGAATAAGTACTCAATTGCTCCACCCCCTTCCACTGGATGATCGGCTAAGAATTCTGCTACTGCTCTTCCCTTGACTGACTTGCGTGCCACATATTTCAAATCGAATTCGGAGAGCAACAGCAACCAAGGAGCTAGCCTACCCGTAAGTGCTGGTTTCTCAAAAAGATATTTGATGGGATCGAGTCGTGAAACCAACATTACGGAGTGTGCTAACAGGTAGTGCCGCAGCTTCCTGGTAGCCCATACCAAAGCTAAGCAAGCCTTCTCCAACGGTGTGTAGCGAGTCTCATACTCTAGCATCTTCTTGCTCAGATAGTAGATGGCTCTCTCCACTTTGTCCTCTGATTCTTGCGCGAGCATGCAGCCCATTGTAGTCTCAGTCACTGAAAGGTACAATATCAACGGTTTCCCCGGCTTTGGTGGTGACAACACGGGCGGGTTCTGTAAATATTCCTTAATCTGTTCAAAAGCAGCTTGGCATCGGCCGTCCCATTGGAATTTCTTGCCTTTCTTCAGGAGACCAAAAAGTGGTTCACAAGTCAAGGTTAATTTTGAGATAAACCGTCTTATGAATTGCACTTTACCCAGAAAGCCTCGCACCTCCTTTTCAGTCCTTGGTGGTGGCATTTCTAAGATGGCCTTGATTTTGGAAGGGTCGACTTCGATGTCTCTCTGTGTAATCAGAAACCCCAGCATTTTTCCCGCTGTAACACCGAACGTACACTTCTGAGGATTCAGCCGCAACCGAAATTCTCTAATCCTTTGAAAGAACTTTTGCAAGGCGGTGTAGTGGCCCTCTCTATCTTTGGACTTGACAATCATGTCATCCACGTACACCTCAACCTCTTTGTGGATTATGTCATGCAATATTGTGGTCGTGGCCAGTTGATAAGTAGCTCTAGCATTCTTCAGCCCAAACGGCATGACTCTATAGCAGTATGTCCCCTACGGGGTGGTGAATGCAGTCTTTTCCCAGTCTTCAGGTGCCATTACTATCTGATTGTAGCCAGAGAAGCCATCGATGAATGAAAGCAAAGCATGCCCTGCTGTGAAGTCCACTAACTCATCGATATGCGGCAAGGGAAAGTCGTCCTTCGGACTGGCTCTGTTCAAATCCCTGAAATCCATGCATACTCAGATCCTGCCATCCTTCTTCGGCACCGGAACGATGTTGGCCAACCAAGTCGGGTATTCGGATACCAGCAGGAAACCTGCGTCGATTTGCTTGGTGACCTCTTCCTTAATCTTGAGAGCCTAATCCGGGCGGATCCTCCTGAGTTTCTGTTTAACAGGTCGGGCCTCGGGGTCAAGAGGGATCCGGTGCTATACAATCTCAGGATCGATTCCAGGCATGTCTTCGTAGGACCACGCGAAAACATCTTTGAAATCTTTTAATAAAGCGGCTAAGTGCTCGCATTCCTCCGAAGACAACGTGGACTCGATCTGGACCAGTCGCGGGTCCTCCTCAATACCAACATTCACAGTAGTGATTTCATCAACTAACGGTTTAACAAATCTTTCTTGCTCTTGTTCAATTAAGCATTGCAAAACCGGAGGAATTTCATCCTCGTCGTTTTCGTCAAAATTTTGAAAGTCTGAGTTAATGCAATAAATCAAAGACCCAGAAAAGTACTCAGAAACCACAGCTACTTGATTCTCATTAAGCACATCCAAATCGTCCGATTCCTCGGTTACAACAGACTCGAAAGAGAAAGAAAAAGACGACCTGGACAAGACTGTGGCATCCGGGTTATCATCCCCAGGATTACCAGACTCAGACTCAGTCGAGCTGGAACCTGATTCCGACTCACAAGACTTGGTGGAATCAGATTCCGGCTCACTACCTAACCCGGTGCTGCTGGACAAAAATCCCTCTTCATATTGCCAAATGAGAGAGGGTGCGATAGATGCATCCAAAATAGTTGCTGGTAGGCCCGCAGCCGTTTCATTCCCGATCGCACATACTGAGAAGTTATCCCCCAAGCACTTCTGGTCGATCGGAGGATCTGAAAGTAGACATGCCAGCACTACCCCCATCTCAAGTTCGGTGTCCTCAGACTGCACTTTCTTGCTCTGCTCAGCCTCAGCCAATGGGTCCGTCTGCTCTTCGGCAACATCCTCCCCAGATAACTACAGATCAAAGAAGATCTCAAAACCTGGTACGCGCTTCCTCTCCGCGTTCAGCCACGGCTCTGAAAAGCCACAAAACGAAAAGTCCTCCCCCTCCCGGATGAAGCGTCCGTTTAGGGTACCCTAAATGGGCCTATGCCTCAGCTCAAAAGGCTTTCCAGCCTGCTTTGCTCTGGCTCTCCCAGCCATTTCCTTCCCCTTCCTTATCCAATCTTCTTTGGTGGGCTGATAACCCAAACCAAAGGTATGGGGGTTATGTGGCACTTCGGCCAATGCTGCGACGCCCTTCCGGCCGCTCTTTCCCAATCCCATCCCAGGGATGTGTTGAAGCTTGTTCATGAGGTATACAGATTGAGCACTGACATATACTCCCTCATTAACAGCCATGATGTTCTGTACAACCCGAGCCTCGGCTAAGGTAAACCCTGACATAAACATATCTTCCATGCCGTGCTCAATTTCTAGGACTGGTGTAGATACCTCCGGAGGTGGATGGATCGATGAATTCCCGAAAACAATGGCTACTCCCTTTCCATAGGGGTATTTCACCATTTGATGCAGAGTGGATGAGACGGCCTTCACCTGGTGCAACCACGGCCACCCCAAAAGCAAATTGAAGGTTGCCGGAACTTCTAAGACGTGGAAGTTTATCTCATGTTGTCCTGGCCCAACCTTGGTCTGGATTTTTACCGTCCCCATTACTTCCCGGCTCGTGTTATCATACGCCCGAATCACCTGGGCTGTTGGTGCAAAGTCGGCGTTCTTTAAACTGATGGCATAGGCTGTCCTTGCCGGGCAGACATTGATTGCGGACCCTGTGTCAACGAGTACCACGGGTATCCATTTATTTCTACACTCCACAGAGATGTAGAGTGGCCTATTATGGTTCGCACCCTTAGGTGGTAGTTCTTTATCAAAGAAAGTCATCATCGGGGTAGCTCCTCCCGGAAAGACTAGTCCAACTAGTTGCTCTGGTGTGGTATCTATGGAGAGTTTGGCCTTGTCCATGGCAGATAGAACAGCTTGTCTGTGCACTCGTGATGTCATAAGCAGTCCCCAGATGGAGATGTCTGATTGTATCTTCTTCAGCTGCTTCAGTACAGTTTCTTCTTCGATCTGCTTCTCTTTCTACTTTTCAGTTTCCTTATCCTTCCCAGATGCCTCTGGTTGGTCTAGGTACGGGGGCTTGAAATACCGTCCGCTTCTCGTCATATGATCGACCTCACCAATATACCAGGTGTCGTCTGGCTGATGGTTTCCCCAATCTTCATCTGTGTGGGCAAGACATAAATCATCGTCCTCCCACCACATTCCATCGGCAGCTGACAGACACCTGTCCAGCTCTGGTATGATTATACTCGCAGTACCTTCAGTCAACATACTTGCAGCATATTCTGTTCCCGTGCACCCAGCACTTCCGGTCCCCACGGGGGCTTTAGCTTTCCTGATCCTCTCAGAATCCCCAGATGTTTCTTGTTCCAACTGCGTCAGTACAGCTGGTTGTCCAATATTCCCTGCATTCACAATGCCCTGGTCCTGAGCGAAATTCTTCATACCGGCGCTCTCCGGCAATCCATTCTGACTTCCGGCCCTTCCGGCCACAACTGGTATCCTCGCCCCTGCCGGGCCCTGTTCTGGTTGGAACTCTTCCACAACATTTGGTTGATCATCCAGCCATCCAATAGCCTCTGCCGATTCCTCATAATCAAACCAGTTGACTGTCGTGTCCCTTGGATACTGGTCATTAAAAAACTGGAGGTTGGCAAAGTCCTCTTCCATAGCCGTCAAATCATCTGCCCCTTCTGCCCCTTACTCAAATCCATCCCCCTGGATCACACACAACTCTTCCTTTTCTGGCAATTCTATACCTGGCCCAACCTGGCCTGCTAACAGAATGTACTCACTCGGATCATAGGCTTCCCCAGCGAAATCCCAGATTGCTCAATCCCAGACTCAACAATTCCACTCTCCTCTGAAACCTGCCCTGTCCCATCTTCGATGGTCACCATTGTTGGCTCTGGTTGGGTTGTGGAGATGTCCAACATGCACAAAGAGTTAGTGCAGTCAAGAAGGAGCACCTCCGGCTTAGGTAGGTGGGATGGGGTGATATAGATACTAGGATCGTAAGACACGACCCCAGTTTGGATAAAGTTGATTCTGTTGGGAGGGGGTGCTTGGTTATGCGGTGGGAGAGGATTTGTCTGACATTGGGTTTTTTCGGGAGGCGCAATCACCTGCTTGTCAATAAGATCATGGATCTTGTGACGCAATCTAAAACAACGGTCAGTGTCGTGACCATGTTGTTGGTGATACGCGCAGTATTTTGCTGGGTCATGAGAGGGAGGGAGTGGATTTGGTAGTGGCCTCAGCTCTAAGGGCTTCAAATGCCTTTTCCTGATTAATACCCCCAGAGCCTTGGACAGGGGCATATATAAGGGTGTGAAGGTTCTTTGGCCTCTGGGTTGGTATTTGGTGGTCTGCGTATTGCTTCCGGATGCACAGGAAAAAGGTGTGGCTGCCATGGGTCTTGGAAGAGGAGGGGGAATGGTGGTGACCATGCTCACCTCCGAAGCTCTTGCAGTTACAGCGCCTCTCGGGCCTGCATTGTTGTTACGGTTGAAAGTCCTCCTGGGCTGCTCTCTATCTTGGTCAATCAGACCCTGTTTCATTGTATCTTCGATTTGCACCCCCATCTCGTGCAGATCTGAAAAAGTAGGGAAGGGGAGCACAATCATTTTTTGCATTAGTTTTGGCTGGAGATTGCACACAATCATCCTGATTTGATCTTTGTCGGTAGGCCTCAGGGTCATCATTGAAGCCTTCGCCCTCCACCGAGTTACGAAATCTGAGAAGCTCTCTTTAGGCTCCTGCCTTGTTGTTTTCGAGATCTCGGGTCATAATCTCGATTTGGGTATTGTAAGAGTATTGTGCGACACAAAGGCCTCGGCCATTTCATCCCAACTCCGCTTGACATCATCCTCTACTAACTTCGCGTACCAGATAGCGGCCACACCCGACAGGGTCCGGCCAAACAGTGAAAGCTTCTGCGGTCTGGTGAGGCCCATTGGCCGTAGTATATCTGAGAAGAGTTGAAGGTGGACCATGGGATCCCCAGATCCGTTGAAGCAATCGATTTGTGGCATCTTGAATCTATTCGGCAACGTCACAGCCACATCGGTATATCCGTCCTCGATATCCGGAATAGCCTTTACCCCTTGAGACTTTTTGAACAGCTTCTCGAGCTTGCTCAATTTCAATGCTGTTGGGTCTATTTCGAACTCGAAGGGAGAGTCCGGGTGGTTGATAGGCATATGTGCCTTGGACAGTTGGGGTGGAAGCGGGGGCGGAGCTGGCCCCGTTGGAAGGTCTGTGTCCTCCTGGATGTTCTGGACATTTGGCAGGGTGTTTTGGATGTTCGGCAGGACATTCTGGACAGTTGGTGTTTGCTCAGGTAACGGGACCCCTGGTGGAGGAGGGACTGGATATGAGGCGGATGCTCCGGTTTGCTGTTGGAGTCGGGTAATTAGCTCCGCCTGCTGGGCTATGATTGTGGCCTGCTGTTTAGAGAACTATGCTTGGCGGACAGCGTCCTCCTGCATTTGCTTCATGCTCTCTTGGAGCTAGCGCATCATTTCTTCCATCCCGGCAATATTCTGCTGATCTTGCTGACTGACTGGTATGTGTATCTCTATGGCAGAAACTGAGACCTCAGTCCGACTGTTTACTGCTAGGGTAGACCACCGCTCTGGTAACCTCTGCTCAGACACACTGCGCTTTCTTGGCCTCCATCTGACAACCGGGGGTAGAGAGTGAAACACTAGTTGTCCGTCAACCAGATCCTCAGATCGATTGAGTCGACGACCTCTTGTCCAGAGTGCTTGGGAAATATCTGCTTGGTTTGAAGCAATTGTGCTAAAACTGCCCCTAGCAAAAAGATAAATAAAGCAATAAGGAAATAAATAACTGTAGACACCCCATTTTTGACCGTCCTCAAGACTTGGACGTCACCATTTGAACACTTGGTGATCATCCATGTTCGTGTTCGTCTTGAGTTCTCGGAGGTTTCGGCCGCGTGCCTTGCCTCAAGGCCTCTCGACTTCTATTTTTACTTCTGAGGGCAGGGAATGGCTTGATTGGACATCCCTACACCTCACCGGCCATGGTATGATGCCACCGGCCCTGTTTTCTTGTTACCGGCCAAAAGTTTTAGCCGGTCGGCATTTTGTTTGGTCGGCCGGCCACTGATTTTGGTCAATTGGCCACTTTTTCTAGCCGAGCCCTTTTCTTGAGAGGGTTTGAACCTTTTGAACCCTTGGTTTTAGCTTCTTTAGGAAGCTTGAACCTTTTGAACCCATTGGTTTTAGCTTCTTGAGGAAGCTTGAACCTTTTGACCCTTTGTTTAGCTTCTCCAAGAAGCCTGACCCTTTTTAGCTTCTCCAAGAAGCTTGACCCTTTTTAGCTTCTTGAGGAAGCTTGAACCTTTTGACTCTTTTTAGTTTCTCCAAGAAGCTTGGCCCCTTTTTTTTTAGCTTCTCCAAGAAGCTTGACCCTTCTAAGCTTCCAAGAGAAGCTTGCACCTTTTTTTAGCTTCTTGGAGAAGCTTGAACCTTTCTAGCTTCTCCAAGAAGCTTGCACCTTTGTTCCTCTATAAAAGAAGAGCCTCTCCCTCATTAGAAGAGGTTCCAAGGATTTGTCTAAGGCTCCATACATATATCTCTCTCCATATCTCCTCCATTTTAGCTCCAAATTGCTTGGTTCTTGGCCCCATTGCACTACAACTCTTAGCCTAACACCTCCATCATCAACCTAAGGATCTTGGAAGCCATTTTCAGAGGCTAAGGGACTGGTTTTCTAGACCAAGAAGCTGCTGTCCCCTTTTGGCCACAAGGGTAACACACTTTTCTCTTTTTATTCCCCGTTTTTGTACACACTTTTAGCCTTACTTGTAAGCATTTTCGAGCTTTGTCATAAACTGAAAAAAGTCTTATTTTGAGCTTCTCTTGAAGTTTGTTTAAGGTTACTTTTGTGTTTGGGGTCGTTTACCCCCTCTCAGGCCTTATTTGGCCTCATTTTTGTGCATTTTTGGTGAGCTCTGGGACCACCTTGTTTGGGCCTCCTCACCACTAAAATCTTGAGGGATTTTAGTGGTGAGGATGGTGGTTTAAGGTCCTAAGAAGGAGAGGGCCATCCCCTCTCCTTGTTGCCTTCAATATGTGTCATTTTTGCCTCATGTGTGAGCACCACTCTTGAGTTCATGTTGGCCATGTCTTAAGTTTTATTCGTGCTTATTTTTCCATGATATAGTACTGTTTTAAGTTGGTTTAGACACACCATGCTTGCTTTGCATACTTGTCTTGTAATGCCATGAAATTGCCTTAACATGTATCTAGCATTTAGACCACTATGCTTACTTTTTTGGCTTAGCTTTGTGAAGATTTTATGCATGTTTTAGTGTGTTTGAGGACTGTTTTTGGTTGTTTGGGTCATCCATGATTTGCTTTGTATAGCTACCATGTAATCTCCCTTGTAGGCCTTGAGTGTTGGACGCTCTAGCATGCTCTATTTGCATTATTTCAGTGGTTTGGAACCACTTGTCATGCCATTTCAGTCCTTGTGGTATGCTTGTATGTTTGCATTTGATGCTCTTTTAATGCTTTAAAAGGTTGTTGTCTTATGCTCCATGTTTGGCCCCTTTTGCATGCCTTTAGAATTAGGTCACTTAGATGCCATCTAAGTGGTTTTTAGGGCTTACTCTTGCATGATTTAGGACTGTTTTTGTTCACTTTGGTCATTTGCTTCATGTGTCACATGACCATAGTTTAAGTCCTTGGGCTTTGTTGCATGCCTTACTTGCATGGTTTGTTTGATTTGGCACCTTTTCTAGCATGATTTCAGTGTTTAACATGTTGGTCATATATCCATGTTTGTGCCTTTTAAGCGTGCTTAAAAGTTGCTTTAATATGCCTAAGTGTTGGACCATGTGTGCATGCATGTTTGTATGTATTTTGGCCTTCATTCCCATGGTGTAAGACCATCTTCACATGTTGTTGCACGCATTTCTTGTATATGGTTGCATGCTTGCTCCATTTCATCATGTTGTTACATGTTTGTGTGTTGTCCATGTTCATGTTTGCATGCTTGCCCTCATGTTCGTATTGTATGCTTAGTTCCATGCCTAGGTTGCATTGCATCTTGCATGCATGCCTTATCTCTTGATCAAGTGATAGAGGTTGGGCCTTATGTTTTTGTTTGCATTTCATTTGAAATCAAAATGCATACTTGGTTCCTTGGGCCATCATGCATTGAAATGCGCAATTGGTGGTCCGAGAATCGAGCACCATGCTCCTTTGAGTCATAAATATGATAAGGAGTGTGGTTGGTGCAAACATTGCTTGAAATGCATTGCCATGCCATGTTTTGCCCACTGCTGCTGTCAAAACAGGTTTCTGCAGGAAGATTTGGCCGGCCGGCCATCTATACTGCCGACCGACCAAATATGGATGGCTGAGAGCTCAACCAATGGTCGATGACCATCCTGCCATGGTCGGTGACCATTTATCTTAGCCAGTGGTGTTCCATAATGTCCAGAGAGTGTTCCTTGGGAATTGTGCCATTTTCAGAGGAGCAGAGCAGGGAAAACAGAGGCAACATGTGTCATGGTAATGGATTTCCGGGCGAAGCCAATCCAAGCTTGCATGCATCCCTCTTCCCGAGGCCATTTTACTGCTTTAAATAGCTTAATTAATTTGTTAATTAGTTAAGGGTTTGTAATATTTAATTAGCTTGTAGGTTAGTAAATTTGTATATTCCTTCGGACCCTCCGAGTGAGGGCAATTGTGTAATAAGTGTGCGTGGGTGTATGCATGTCTTCCAACCCCATGTCTTTCTTCCCTTTTATTTACTAGCTTTCGATGGTTAGATTAGGGCATGTTTCAATTAGCATACAGTATGATAGCATGTTTGCATCCATTCATTCGTTTTGCATGCACCGGGCTCGGCGCATCATACTAACTGCATTGTATTTCAATTCCAAGTTGAATACGTGTTAGTTGTAGCATCATCATATGCCATCCATAGATTAGCCGAGCCTATTGTAGCTGCATCTTGCATGTGTTGCATTAGCCATCTTAACATGAACTAGGATCATGCATATGATTACTAACTAGTTTCTGTTTTGGCTTGGAGTACTAGGTAAGCTTTTATGCTTTAGCATGCCACATGTGTGTGAATGTTGCCATGATAGCATAATTACCATGAGGCTAGCTGCTCATGTGATATAACTACCTGAATGCCTATGGGTGAAGGTTGGGTTATTTAAATTGGAACAATGCATTGAATGCGAGTTTTAAGCCCACTTGGAAGTGGCAAAACCATATTTTCTAAGCCTACTTGAGGGTGGCAAAATTCATGTCTTAGCCTACTTGCGGGGTAGCATCATCAAACCATTTTCAAATAAACAAACATGAAATGTTTTGTTCCAATTCAGGCGACCCAGTCTATACTTGTTTGCTGTGCACATAACATAGTAAATCTATGCTAATAACCGGAATAAGAACGCATAATGTTTTCAAAACTAGATATCATGGTTAGTAGAGGCCGATCTTCGGATCGGGCGAGAGGGGGTGCTCATAGTTGACTTTCCCCAATCGTACCCAAGTTCCCGAGCCGAGGCAACTTTGGTGATGACGGACACGTGGCCTTAGGCAAACGAGTCAGGGTTTCCTAAATTCTCCCAAAATAAAATATTTAGGTGGCGACTCTGTATCTGGCAAAGTAGTCCATGTTCGGCACTTTTTTTCTAAAAATCTGTTTTCTCAAAACGATTTGCCGGATTTGGACTCTTGGGTTCAGATTAAGAACCGACAACAAATCGAGTCTGAACTGTAGAGTGAGGCCCTCCCGGGGCGCGTCTACAATAACCAGACAAACGGACAACATAACAGCTTAAAATAAACACGCAACACACAGTTGGGCGTAACAACACACAGTCGGTAAGCTGAATACACACTATCCTCCAACACTGATCATTATCCCTGAATCACTGTCCCCGAAAACTGAATCTGATACCCGTAGATAACTGATTCCCAAAATAACTGAACTGATGCCCGCAGGCTTGATGCTCAAACTTGCAAACTGATGCATGCATTCCTGTAGAGACGCACTCTAAAAGCATATAACAGATAAGTGAGAGCCAAAACACCCCTATGTTGGGGTAGGGTTTCCCTGTCCTATTTTCTTAGGAGCTAGGGTTTCAGTACGCATGTAGCGGCTTCAAACAACATAAAATCGGGTAAGCAACCTGTCCTAGCTTGGAATGGTCACTATGGATTTCGATATGCACTAGGTCGAATGGTCGAAAGGGTGCCCCGGTAAAACTGGGGTTTGTGTTTCCATACTGGCAGAGCCCATAACCGGTATGCCTTATGGCACGCAGCCTCTGGCAAACCGCTCAGGAATAGCAGATGGCAAACACGATGTCCTAGGCGCACCAATGCAAATGCAATGCAAAGAAACACATAAGTGTAGTCAAAACAAAATATCATGAGTTCGAGTCAAGTTCTCTACATCCCCAGCAGAGTCGCCAGAAACTGTAGACGTCCCCGAACGTCCCTGGGAGGATGAGTCCCCGTTCTGTTCATTTTGGGCTCACTACAGTTCGGACTCAAATTGTCACGGTTCTTAATCTGAACCAAAGAGTCCAAATCCGGCAAATCGTTTTGAGAAAACAGATTTTTAGAAAAAAAAGTGCCAGACATGGACTGCTTTGCCAGATACAGAGTCGCCACCTAAATATTTTATTTTGGGAAATTTAGGAAACCCTGACTCGTTACCTAAGGTCACGTGTCGTCATCACCAAAGTTGCCTCGGCTCGGGAACTGGGGTACGATTGGGGAAGGTCACTTCGTGAGCACCCCCGCTCACCCAATCAAAGATCGGCCTTTACTAACCATGATATTTAGTTTTGAAAACATTATGCGTTCCTATTCCGGTTTTTAGCCTAGATTTACTATGTGATGCGCACAGCATACAAGTATAGACTAGGTCGCCTGAATTGGAACAAAACATTTCCTGTTTATTTTTGAAAAGTGGTTTGCTACTCGCAAGTAGGCTTAAAATGCAGATTTTGCCACCCTCAGGTGGGCTTTAGAAAAGATGGTTTTGCCACTATCTAGTGGGCTTAAAACTCACAGTCAATGCATTGCTCCAATTCAGATAATCCAACCTTCACCCACAGGCATTCAAGTAGGTATATCACATAAGCACATAGCCTCATGGTAAGCATGCTATCATGGCAGTCACTCACACACATGCAAGGATGTTAAAGCATAAAAACTTACTGAGTACTCCAAGCCAAAACAGAAGCTATGTTAGAAATCCATGCATGATCCTAACTATACAGAAATGCCTAATGCAACACATGCAAAAATGCAACTATAATAGGCTCGGCTATTCTAAGAATGGCATATGAGATGCTGCAGCTAACATGTATTCAACTCGGAATTGAAATACAATGTAGTGAGTATGATGCGCCGAGCCCAGTGCATGCAAAACAGATGAATGAATGCAAACATGCTATCATACTGTATGCTAATTGAAACATGCCCTAATCTAACCATCATAAGCTGGTAAATAAAAGGGAGAAAGACGTGGGGTTGGAAGACATACATCACACACACGCACACTTATTACAACATTGCCCTTGCGCGGGGGGGGGGGGGTCCGAATAAATAATATACAGTCCCAAATAAATAATACAGTCCGAATAAGTACAAAGCCCTAATTAATTAATAAATTTAACTAGGAAAGCAGTAAATTAACATGCAAGCTATGGACCGCCTCAGCTCTGTTCCAGATGATGAATGATGCATACTTGAGTTGCCTTGCACGGAAATCCATTGCGATGCCCCGATTAGCCTCTGTTTACAATTAAGCCCGAAATATTGCGCGAAGCTTCAAAAGACTGCCGGTTTCTGATTTGCTGCAACAGAGAGCAAGAAAGGGGCATGGCAAAGTATTTTCACATATGTATGCACACCTCGATCCTCGTGCCACCAATCATGCATCTCGATGCATGATGGCCGAGGAGTCGAATTGCACGACTTAATATGAAATGGATGCACATATAAACACAACAAGACTGAGACTCCATCATGGTTAATCCGGAGTGCCGGCGACCGGGAATTGAGACACGTTCCGTCACTCGGAGTACGAAACGTCCCTCGTTTCTCGTGCTCGGGCTAACTCCTATCCCAAGCACAATGCAATATGCATGACATGCATGAATGCAATCCTAACATGCAACCTAGCATACGCAATGCTATGAGATGGCATACACAATGCACGATGTAGCAAGTCATACACAATGCTCTAACATACAACCTAACATACGCAATGCTATGAATTGAAATGGCATACACAATGCATAATGGACTTACACTAACATAAGTGGACCTCAGCCACACTCACATCAGTGGCCATAAGATGAAAATGAGATAACCGAAATGCGTGCACACATGTACGCAAACCGAGGACCGATCCTAAGGCATAACATGCAACTCTAACAAGGCATGGCAAGGATGAATCATGGCATTCAAACATGTGAATTCCAGCACTGAAACATGATGCTAACAGGTCCCGAAACATGGAAACATGGCACCCGATGCATGAGATGAGCCCCGAAACTCAAAACTAGGCACATGTATTGACTTATAGCTATACAAAGCATGCATTATTTGACTATGAAGCACAAAGACAGAGCCAAGGCAGTCCCAAAACATGAACATTTCTAGTTCAAAGCATGACCAAAAGATGATAGCATGATGGACTAAAATAGCATGCAACTTTGACTAGCAAACATGGTTTACATGGTATGTATATGAAGCGCATGAGAACTCATCAAACCAGCAAAAATCAGTGAACAAAACATGTGAAAATATGCCCAAATAACTTCTGAAATGCAGCCAACATATGCAAAAATAATGGGTTGCTTTAAAGGGCCATACAAAGGGGTTATTAAGCACCTACAAGATAGACACTTAGCAAGACCAAACCGACTCTGGAAATGGGTTATGACAGTCCTAAAACCCACCAAATAGGCCCTGGAATCAGTCTCGAAAACATGCAAAGAAAAGCCTTTTTGAGAGGCCTTGAATGGGATTGCTCTACACATGCATCATAGACATAAAATATGGCCAAGAGGGTCTCGGACAGAGCCAAGGCAGACCTCAAAACCCTCAGAATAAAGCCTGAAAAGTGACTTCAATGCATGCAAAATAGGGTCCCTTTGGAAGGCCAAACATGCTAGTAAAGAGAATGAGGGGTGAGAGGGTCACCCCTCTATGATTTCAAAGCTCAAAACCTCATCAAAGCCACTGAAAATCCACTGGATTTCAGTGGCTAAGAGGCCAAAACAAGGCCAATGCAAATGCTCAAATGCATGGCTCAAAGCATGTGGAAATGAAGCATGCAAGGAAGGAGATGACTCCAAACAGAAAAGTGACCTCAAGAAAACTTAAAGAGGAGGTCAAAATAAGATTTTTTTCAGTTTTTACCAAGCCTCGAAAATATTCACAAGTAGGGCTAAAACATGATGCAAAAATAGCCCTAAAAGAGTGATAAAGGACAAGGGGCAGAAGCTGGTCTCAAACAGCAAAGAGCCCTTCAACAAAGTTTAAGAGGGACTCAAAATAAGATACTTTACAGTCTAGGTCAAAGCCCAGAAATGCTCACAAACAAGGCTATTATATTATGCAAGATAAGCCCTAACAGAGAGATAAAGCACAAAGGGGGAGTAGAAGACCTCAAATAGGAAAAAGTTCTTGATCAAACACGAAGATGAGCTCAAAATAAGACTATTTTCAGTTCAGGCCGAAGCCCAAAAATGCAAGCAAAAGGAGCTAAGATATAGAGCAAAATAAGGCAAGAAAAAGGGAAATAGGGACTCACCCTTGTAGCACAGCAAAGCAGCAGCCTTTGGTCCAAGATTATGAGCTCCTAACCTCTGAAAATCAGCCTCAAGGTGTTGGAATGGAGGATGGAGGTGGTAGGCTATGGGTTGGTGTGTTAATGGTGCAAGAACAAGGGTGTTTGGAGGCTTGGAGTAGATAGATATAGGGT
This sequence comes from Camellia granthamiana, assembly GCA_036172215.1. Lineage (NCBI taxonomy): Eukaryota > Viridiplantae > Streptophyta > Magnoliopsida > Ericales > Theaceae > Camellia > Camellia granthamiana. The sequence continues at coordinate 72,196,089 of CM069910.1, forward strand.
TGTATGTATAATGCTCTTGCTAGTTTTTCTAACCCTTAGAAATGGAGTAGGGTACTGGTTATATAGAGGAAGAGAGGCCAAAGAAAATGGGGGAAAAATCAATTCAAAAATCCCCCCAAAAGGACAGACCCTCGGGCAGGGGGTCTGGTGCAAAACAGCTGGCACAGCTGGAATGCACCAGGAGGGACAAACATGGCCGGCCAGGTACAAAAGGGCCAAGTGGCCGGCCGGCCACCTCCTCTGGTCGGCCGGCCAGGGGTCAAAAGGGTCAGAAGAATTGCTGGCCGGCCACCCCCAAAAGGTGGCCTCCCAGATGAGTGCAACACAGCTGTATGGTCAAAACCCATAAAATATAAACCAGGAGAGAGAAAAACCTGCTTTTTAGAGGGGTTCAAAAGGGTCAAGAACAATTGCTGGCCGGCCTACCCATATTGGTGGCTTCCCAGGTGTGTACAACACAATGATGTGGTGGAAAATCAGAAAAAGTGGCCCAGGAGTGGAAAAAACTAGCTTCCTAGTGAAGAAAACGGGCGATGAAGAGCGATGAAGAAATAAAACTATTTTTTTAGAAAAATTTCTGGCCTCCCACCTTCCTACAACCTTTCTAATAATGAAAATAAGGTCCCTGCCAAAAATGGACCAAGACGGATGCAAAACGAAGGTTCGGAGGCCGAAACACGCAGTTCGGGGCCCCGAAAACAGGCTGTTAGGCACCGGAAGTGGCGTTCGACCTCGGAGTTGGTCTCTCGGGCCATAGTGTCCCTCAAAAGGGAGGAAAAAAGGTGTGTGCCAATAACCGGAGCAAACGGAGGTAGTTAAGCGGTCCCGAACCGAGGCACACGGCCGACGGCTCCGAAAACCGGAAACCGGGCTCCAAACGGGAAAAATGGCCTACGACCATGAAACGTAGCCTACGGCCACTGAGAGATGATCTACGAGACCTCTCCCTCCCTTCGGGAAGAGAAAACAAAGAAAACAGGGCCTGGTTTGCAAACCGAGGCAAAGCACAAAAGAGTCCGGAAGTCCGGAGGCAAGGCTCGCAGCCGTGACTCCGCAACCTCAGAACGAGCACAATATGCAACATCACCAAGCGCTCAATCGGTGACGTCTGAGTCTTAAGGTCGGTCAAAAATGGGGTGTCTACAGAGACCCGCTACACGCCACTGGAAAAGGCTTGTCTGGCCTTGGTTTGGGCAACCAGGAAGTTGAGGCACTACCTGTTACCTCACTCTGTAATACTGGTTTCAAGATTAGATCCCATCAAATATCTCTTCGAGAAACCAGTAGTTACGGGTAGGCTAGCCCGTTGGTTGCTTCTGCTTTCCGAATTTGATCTGAAGTACATGACGCGCAAGTCAGTGAAAGGGAGAGTGGTAGCGGAGTTCCTAGCCGACCACCCGGTGAAGGGAGATGAAGCAGTTGAATATCTGTTCCCAGACGAGGCCATTCTGTATGTTGAAGAAAAAACTTGGACTATGTACTTTGACGTAGCGTCAAACTAGTACGGGTACAGGATAGGGGTGTTGCTGATAGCACCTGACAATTTCTGCATACCCTTAGCCTTCAAGCTCGGTTCAAGGTATCGAATAATGAGGCAGAGTATGAGGCATGTATTACTGGATTGGAAGCCACCCTTGAACTAGGGGCAAAACGGTTGGATGTCATCGGGGACTCGAACCTTGTTGTATCTCAAGCTAAAGGAGATTGGAAAGTTAAAGAAGAAAAAATGAAGATCTATCACCAGGCCTTGGACGTTCTGATTTCTCGGTTTGAAAAACTGAACTTCGCTCATCTGTTAAGAGAGAACAACAGGTTCACTGATTCATTAGCAACTCTATCTTCTATGATTAGACATCCCTTTTGGAGTCCCGATGCGTCCAATCATCATTGAACAGAAATTCGTGCTAGCCTACGAGCTGATTGCTACCATAGATGAGGTACAAGATAAGAACCCCTGGTATTACGATGTTTGGAACTTCTTGGAAAATGAGGCTTATCCACCAGGGGCAAATGCCAAAGATAAGAGGGCAATACGATGAATGGTTGCTCAGTTCATCATCTGTAGGGGTAAACTGTACAAGCGGGGTCATCTCGGGATGCATAAACTATGTGTTGATGCTAAAGAATCTAATCGCCTGATGGAGGCCATCTACGGAGGAGAGTGCGGAGCGCACATGAACGAGGTGATGCTAGCCCGGAAAATTCTTAGACAGGGTTATTATTGGTCAACCATGGAGGAGGATTGTATTGGCTTTGTCCGACGATGCCACAAATGTCAGATCCATGCAAACCGCATGAACATTCCGCCGTCGAAGCTGTACAACATGACTTCGCCATGGCCTTTTTCAGTCTGGGGGATTGATGTAATTGGGGCTGTCACTCCAAAGGGGTCCAACGGGCATGAGTATATTCTGGTAGCGAATAGACTACTTCACAAAGTGGGTTGAGGCACAATCTTACGCGGTGTTGAGGGCATCGCATGTTGCTAAGTTCATTAGGAACAACATCATCTGTCGCTATGGAGTCTCGAATGAGATTATTTCAGATAATGGTTCCCACTTCAAGAGAGGAGGTGATCGACTTGTTGGAGAAGTACAACGTGGCTTTTCATAAGTCATCCACATATAGGTCGCAAACCAACGGAGCAGTTGAGGCTGCCAACAAGAACATCAAGCACATTCTACAAAAGATGGTGGAAACCTACAAGGACTGGCTAGATAAGCTGCCATTTGCTCTTGGGGCTATCGGACTTCAATTCGAACTTCTACTGGGGCAACTCCGTATTCCTTGGTTTATGGGATGGAGGTTGTTCTGCCTATCGAAGTTGAGGTTCCATCGTTGCGAGTAATGGCTGGGTGCCAGATTGCTGAGGCAGATTGGCAGCAGAACAAATTCGGAGAACTCATGCTGTTTGACGAAAGAAGGCTGAAAGCACTATATCACGTCCAGGGTTATCAACGAAGAATTGCTAGGGCTTTCAACAAGAAGGTTAAGTCCAGAAATTTGAAAGAAGGGAATTTGGTGCTTAAAGACAACTGAGCTCTCATCCACGACCCTAGGGGCAAGTTCAAACCTAATTGGACTGGTCCTTACATCATCAAGTCAATCTCGTAGGGTGGAGCTGTCATTCTGATAGATTTAGATGGCCTAGAATTCTCCCAGCCAATCAACATGGACAAGTTGAAGAAATACTATCCATGAGTGGCTCGCTAAGCCGAAAACCCAAAAGGGCGACCTAGGCAAAAGTTAGAGCATGAAAAATTTGAAATAAGAAAAACTGAGCTCGCAAGGTTGAAAACCCAGAATGGGCGGCCTTGGCAAAAGTTAGAGCGCAAAAGGAGAATGTTAATACACGAGTGAACCTGAACCGAACTACGTAAGGCTTGATTCCCATCTGTGGGATATGTAAGCAACTTCATTCTGAAGTCCAGCCGTAAACACTTCCAAATCAACTTTGTCCATGTGATCATGTTGGTCATCTTTGTCTACTCTGCATTCAAGAGCTCGGTTACGATCTCCAGTGCAGTGCTATTCAGACTAGGGGCAACTTTCTAGTTGTTGGAATTCGGGGTTGTACATCTCAGTGATAGATTTCGGGTGTGTCCAGTTGTGATCCATATCGAAAATGGTTTTGAAAAGTTTTAATAAAAGTTGATTTTGTTCAAATTAATCTTTTTATGACTTAGACCATTTTTGGACCATAACAAAAAAATTTCAGTACCCACAACCTTCAATTACATTGATTTCAGTACAGAGCTCTCCTACTCTTGAATACAAATCGAAGTTGCTTTTTATTACATTCATAAAGAAAACTTGAAAGTACTGATAAAGTAAATAAACTCAGGGCATGGATAAGTCAGGTGTTCCTACGCCTCCTCCCAGAGCTTGTGGAAGCCTCTGATGCCAAAGTAGGCCCGGTCTGCGCCCCTTCATCGAGCCAAGCTATGCACTCGTCAGAGAGGGTGCAACTGAAAGTGGGAGCGGGGACCAGAAGCTCTCTCGTCCTCCATGTTGTGGTATACCGAGCTAGCTATGCGCCTCGGATTGGAAATGCAGTAGGGTACTCTATCCCCTCTTCCGGGTAAGTCTGATCATGCCCAAATTTGCGCCGAAATCAAAACGGGAAGTAAAAGACATAGTGTGTCAGTCCAACTAAATGGATTCCCGGTTGCCTAGACATGCTGTAGCTCATCGTCGGTAGATTAAGCTAAGAACAGCGCCAAGCAATGTTGACGGCGGATAGGCTGCACATCCATTTGCACCACCATCCCTCATCTAGGGCATCAACTAGTCATTGCCGGAAGAAATAGCCGCGTGCTGAATATGCTTGGCATGCATCCACCACACTCAACTTGTCCATCAACCATATCTGGAGAGGGATGAAAAATGAGAGATTAAAGAATAGAGAGGTGTACGTAGAGATAAAAGTGAGGAAGGGTTTTGAGAGAAAAATAGAGCCTGAGGGCCGAGTGATGTGAAGAATACACATGTGAGAAGGGTGGGAAACATTACCTATAGTAGTAGTGGACTCCCCGCGAATCTAGTTGTCTCCCGGCGATGGAAGGCATCCAAACCCATCAGAGTCTCAGCTACTGTCATGCTTATGCAACTCTTACCCTCTTTTAAGCCTTGGGCAACCTTAATCAAATGGACGCTAGACCCTTCAGAGACTGGGGCAAGCAAGAAATGAGACAACATGCACAAGTAGAGGGCATGTCGTCGAAAGCTCTACCAAAGATGATTGTCGCAGTCACCAGCGTCAGAAAACCGATGAATCAAGCTGGGAATGTCCAGTTCTCTGTCGCGAATCAAAGACCGAGCATCATGCAAAGTAAGCCCACACATCCGTCCTAAGGCTTGGATGTGGCCAAAGCGGAACTGGGGCAAGATCTCTTCATCACGCTAAGACTCCATCAAACTTGGAAATCTTCAAAAATGGGACATATCTCTTGTCCGCTAAAGCTAAAAACATGAGTTACCAGATTCCAACACCTGGCTGCAGCATGGAGGAACGGAAAACGCAGCGGGGTGCGACTCAACGTGAATAGTGCATTTATTCTGAAACTCCGAAAATTCAACTTTTCCGAGCCATTTAAGCTTGCAATCCAATTTGTGAGGTTTTGGGCAAGAAATGCTTCCATTTGGGGCAAAAACTGAGTTAGAATGAGGGAACCACGAAGCTGGAACCTTTATTGAAGATAAGGGGTGAGTGGAGGACAAGTGGCAAAAATCTGGAAGTTCCCAGTCTCACTGGCCGATCGGCCAGTTAAAGTGGCCAACACTTCTTTTAAGTGGCCTATAGCCACTGCAGGTGGCCGACAGCCACTCTTTCTCTCCAGCAAGCAGCCTCTAGTCCTCCTGAAGTGGTCAAAGTGCTGGAATTTGTGTCTTGTTCTGTTTCAAATGCGTTCTGTTGTTCGGTTTTACTCATTTTGTTGAATTTGCTTCATTTATCGAGTTATTTAGTTTGGTTTATCGAGGTGTCGCTCTTTGATTATCGAGTTGTTGCGATTTGTTTATCGAGTTGTTGCTCTATCGAGTTGTTGCTCTTTGCTTATCGAGTTGTTGTAATTCGTTTATCGAATTGTTCTTTAAGTTATGTTGTTTTGTTTGTTATGTTGGTTCACTACCTGACTTGGCAAAACACGAATGTTCAATATTCATCAATCTCTTTTTTTTATGCAAGATAGTGCGATGCGATGCTTAGAATGTAAAATGTAACACTTTTTCAACAAAAAAGATGTTTTCATTCCATCATGGTTTCTCTTTACAAAAGTACAAAGTTTTGAAGAAAATAAAACTGCCTAAGGCTGTACAATGTGCTAATACTGTCACGACCCAAACCCACCCCTATGGGTTTAGCACCGTAACCGGCCAGTAATCCGAGATTACCGAAGGCCTGCTTAACAGTAATACAGTAATACAAAGTACAGGGGCTTGGCAGAAGCCAATACAGTAATTAAACAATGTCCAATGAGCTGTGACAGTCTGTATGCCAAAAAGACTTTTCATACATATTTACAGAACAGTACATATATATACATATCATTCAGTGAAACAGGGAGCTAATCCCTAATTACAGTACAGTACGGTGCATACATACAGTCTATACAATCGTTACAAAACAGAATAGAAGGGGGAAAACTAAAACGCCCCATAGCCTTTGCTAGACAGGCTCGGAACCTCGCAGTGAGACGCAGTGGTTGGCTTGACAAAAACTGAAGTTACCCCGACGCTTCTAGCTTTGATCCGGTGCCTGTACATCTACATATATACATATGAGCAGTGAGCTAAAGCCCAGTGAATAACATAATGCGTAAAGGGGTTTAGAATGAATGTCCTTACAGTAATGAAAACAGTTCATTAAACAGTATTTCAGTCTTTCAGTATTTCAGTCATTCAGTCATATGTGGTACATCCATTAGCATAACAGTAATAGTGGGTCTTAAGAGACCGAACAGTAAACGATGGCCATCAATCAGTAAATAGTAGTGGTTCCAACAAGGGAACCGACAGAGATCTCTGTAACAGTAACAGTATCAGTAAACAGTAGGTGCTAAGGATGCCATAGTACAGTTCAGAATATAGGACATACATTCATTCAGTAAAACAATATCAGTTCAGTATTCAGAAGATAATCATTTTGAACATATCTTTACACAATTGTTACTCATAGAGTTCTGGGCTACAGTAGGCTAGAGCGTCTCCTCGGAAAGCCAACCCTAAACAGTTAACAGATTGAACACACACTAAGTTTCACAGTTGGGAAAGATAATAATTTAATCCCTAAATGCCTCGGTGTGTTCTATATCTATATCCTCATTAAGATGTCTTAAACTAGGCCTAAGAATGCCTAGGATGGGATCAGGATGCAAAGATGTATGCAGAAAACAGTTTCAAAATTTTCAGAAAAACAGGTCCCCGCTCGAGCGCAGGTTTCCCCGCTCGAGCGGACATGCAACACAGGGGCCCCGCTCGAGCGTCAACTTCCCCGCTCGAGCGGACCAAAAAGTACTGGATAGGTGAAATTTATGCTCGACGCCCGCTCGAGCATGTCACCCAGTCCTCCGCTCGAGCGTCCAATCCTCCGCTTGAGCGGACTGATGCACAGTGCAAGATGTTGGGAGCTCGATTTTCCCGCTCGAGCGGCACTTCCCCCGCTCGAGCGGACGACCAAAATCTGGAAATTCCAGATTTGAGTCCCAAGCTCAAAATCAAGTCTAGATGCATAAAATTCGATCCTCTTGGGCCAATTTTCTGGAAAACCTAAGTGAACTCATAAAACAACATGTTACCAAGGTCAATTTGAGAAATCAAGGCCCAAGGGTGTTTCAATTAAACTCAATTTCAAACCCATTATTCATGCACATGCATGAACATGCTACAAGGTGACATGCATGAGATTAAATCAAATCAAGGCTTCAAAAGCTTGCTCAAATGAGCTCATTCCTTCCAAAACAAGATGGAATCATGGACTACTCTCAAAATATGGACATGTATGTAATAAAATCATGAACTATGACCTCAAAACTTAATAATAACAACATGCATGCAACAATTAGGCTTCAACACAACATTACAAGCCATAAATTGGCTCTAGACTTCCACTTAGCTCTAAATCATGCAAGAGTCTAACAAAATTACAAACAAAAGGGTAGTTATTCTACCTTAGGCTTTGAATTAGCGGTGTAGGAGCTAAATTTTGAAATCAACCCTTCAATCCTCTTAATTGCCAAGCAAAATGAGATGAAAATCAACTTCCCCCCTTTTCTCTCTCTCTAAGGTCGGTTGAGCTCTCAATTTGGCTGAGGAAAAGGTTTGTTTGAGTGTAATGTAATAGTCTCAAAAGTGTGTAGGTAGTGGCCACTAAGTGGTCTAATTGTAAATAACTCTAACTCATGTAATTTAGCTTATTTTAATCTAATTTAATCATACCAAATCAGTTTTCAGATAATTACACCATAAAATTACATAACTTCCAATTAACACAGAACATCAATCAATTTTGGATTCGGCCGCCGATAAGGCCTTCAATTAACAGTTTAAACATAAACACTGAACAGATAATTAAACAGTCAAACAGATAAAATGCAATTCAAACAGTTACAGGCAATCAATTCAGTTTCAGATTTCAGTCAGTCCGTTCAATAATTCAGTCAGTTCAATTACTTTTCATATTCGATCTCAGTTTAGCGGTAATCGGTAATCAATCAGTCATTAATATCTCAGTTTAGCGGTAATCGGTAATCAATCAGTCATTAATCGGTAAACAGTATGAGGGGTTGTTACAAATACTAAAGCAAAAAGAGAAATAAAGCAAAAAACAAAAGCATCTGAATCGGTGTCATCCAACTCAGGACTCAAACGCCCTCTTCATTTTCTTCCCCGACTAAGAGGACTCTGGAACATCATCGCCGTCAGCACCGCTGTCTGAACCAGAGCTGTCATCCTCGGAGCCCCCCTCGGCATCATTGCCACCCTCAGAACCTGAGTCGGTGCCGTCGCCTCCACCCTCGGATGACTCTAACTAAGGACTCGCAGGCTTCTCCTCTCCACTAGACTCGTCATCATGTCTGACAGACGCCTAACGCCTTCCTTGGCCACGTGTCGGAGTCTCTCTCCCTGTCACTAGAGAAGGCTCTACTAGTCCTATATGCAAGGGTATGACCTGAAAAGACAAGTCTGCATTTATCAGCAAGTATCAAGCACAAGCACTGTATGAAGAGTATGTGCGGAAGTTAGATGCAATGTGTGCATGCAGTATGTCATGACAGATGTGATCTATACATACAGTGAATAAGCGTAATGAAGTGTTTAGTTTCGGTATATCAGCGGAAGTATGATAAATGCAAGAAAACTGAAGAGTTACCGGAATGCCGTGGGTGTGCAACATCGTCTCCCTCCGCAAGACCATACTCCCAAATGAGGCCATCACCCCGAGTAGCCCCTCGACATACTCCGTGGAAGGCTGCAGGTGCAAGTTGAAATCATCAGTGAATGAATGAATGTCTAAGTATTTGAGTGATAAATGAAAACTGTAATGCATACCGGTGCTAAGTCAGAAGCCCTGACATATCGATGATCGGGCAATGGGGGCTCAAGCGGGATCGGATAAGGTGTCCCATACCGCCAACCTGTCAGCTCTGTCGGAGGATCTGGCCATCTAGCACACTGCCTAGTGGGAGGCATCCCCCTAGCCCTACCTCTCGATGCTCTGGCCCTGCTCGTCGAGGGGACGTCTGCAGCTCGAGCACTGCTCGACAAGGGAATGTCAATAGCTCTCCTCATAGGGACATGAACACCTGTCAATGGGGGCATCAGATATGTATGGAGGTATGTCGTGTACTCCCCCTCCTTGAGAAAAAGGTTCGCGTCAGCACCTTGCATGAGGTCGCTAGTCTCTTGGGGGGAGAGACTCTCTGTGGTGCGCATGTATGGTGGAGGCGATGAAGGGACTCTCTAAAGGGGAAGGCCCAGTGTCTGGCGCATGAAGCACTCTCCGAGAAACCAGGCTCTACCAATCGGTCCCTCAAACAGGATCCGATACTAGGAGGCGGCCCATGCCTTGGCAAACTGGAACCGAGAGAACCCTGGCATCACTATCTAAGGCTGCCAAGTGATCTGCGAATAGCAAGTCCATGAATTAATTAGTTTCCATTAGATATACAAAATGAATTGAAGCTGAAAGCATAAAGAACTGAGAGTTTTGGATTACCTCGGTTGTCCGCACCGAGTCGAAGTAATGCCGGAGATATGGCAGGGTCTCCCGGGGCCTCGGCAAGCATCTCTCATCATATCGGTGTGAGTAAGGGACCTCGAGAGGTGTCTCGACCTCGAGCTCAGGAGCTAGTGCCGAGAAATAGGCTTACATTCATAACTGTGCAAAAGCGAGATAATGGCAGTGAGAATACAGAATACACAGATGATGCAGAAAGCAAAGCATGTGTGCAATGCAGAATGCAGCAAATACAAGAAATGTAATGAGCAATGTGTGAATCACCATGTACAGAAAGTATAAATGCAGGATGAAAAGTGTACCGTATACGTAGTGTATAAATGTGTGATGTGTGCAGTATACAGAAAATGCAAAGAAGAAAGCATAGCAGGAATTGTAAAGTTGAAAAGTAAAGCATACCTCCCAGGCTCTCCAATAGCCACCTACTCTCGTCCCGCTCCTGCAGGAGGTCGAACTCATATAGCAATAGAGGGTGGCAAGGCCAGCGCCGCCCCAATCATAATGCTGAACCTGGGACAAGTCTACCAGGGCGCTTAGAAGGTATAGCTTGACTGTATTCGACCTGTCGGCGAACAATGTGGTGCCGAGGAGGTACATCAAGAATCCACAGGCATACTGATCTATGCCCTCGACAATCGCGGGCTAGGTCCCTTTGAAATGGTTCGAGAACCATGTGTACCTAACTGTGCCGGATCGGAAGAGGGGTGGGTGTGCTCCCAACAGGTAGATCCAGGCTACCTCCCACTCCTCCATGTCTGGGTCATACGAAATCGGCCGACCTCCCACATCGAGTCCTGTCAGCAAAGAGAAATCATATGGGGTCATCGTCATGTCCCCAGTGGCAGAAAAGTGGAAAGAGTTGTTGGTGTCCCACCACCTCTCTACTAATGCACCCAAAGCGGTCCTACTTGCCGTCAGATGCGAGAGCCCTGTGAAGAATAGGCCGAAGCCTGCCTCGTCAACGATATGCCAGACGCCGTCTGGGAGGTCTGAGTACCACTCTCTCACAAAGATCGATCCATACCCCCGAGTGAAGCGAGAGGTCACCCGTATGCAGAATGAACAGAATGCTGTATATGAGCTGTGTGCATGAATGAACAGAATGCTATGTATGAGCGGGTATGCAAAATGAGCAGGAAGACTGTGTGTGAGTTGTGTGCATCATAAGCAGACTACAGTGCGTGAGCTGTGTTTGGTATAAGCAGATGAAATGTAGTGCCAAAAGTACAAATTATACGAAAAATGTAAAGTACATTGCAGAAAATGTAAAAGTGCAATGCATACCCCGGGTGCGTCATGGGATAGGTGGGAGTCTGGCTCCCGTAGTAGCAGGTCCGCGGGTGCGCGCCATGCAAAGTCTGTAAAGTGACGAACACTACTCGGTGGTAGTATGTGCTCCTGGGGGCGGTACCTCTCCGGGTCGAAAGGCCGAATCCTGGGTGGTAATGGCATGATGTCAGGCTCGTCTTCTACTCTCGGGGAACCCCCATCGTGTGGGATATGGTCCGCCATCTGAAAGGAAGTTGAAAAGTGGGCAAAAATGAGCAAATGAGCAAAAATGGCCAAAAGTCAACAAAAGTCAACTCTCGGGGAAGAGAAAAAGTCAAACAAAGTCAAAACCCGGGAAAGGGTGCCAAACTCAAGACAAGTTCGAGAGAAAAATACCTCAAATGGTGAAAATGGAGAAAGAAGCTCCGAAAACAAATTCTGTTCGGTTCAAAGTGAAGGAAACCAGAAGGTTTTAGCGAATCAACTTCACGTGGGGTGTTGGAAAACGCGTGCAAAGCCCCGATCTAAGAGGGAAAAGGGTCTAGGAAGGAAGAGGAGTGAATTTTGGCCTTGAGGGTGTGAGCAAATGTGTTTTGGAGTTGTGGTTTTATAGAACTGAGCATTAAAAGACCAAACTGCCCCAAAATTTTGTAAACTGGCCGACTGGCCAGGTTTTGTGGCCGACCGGCCACTTAAGTGGCCTACAACCTTGGAAAGTGGACGACAGGTCCCTGGGGGTGGCCTACAGGTGTTCATGGATGTCCCTGTGTGTTTTTATGCTGTTTGGAGTCCTTGGCTCTCGGGAAAGTGCAAGAAAAGTTCACTCTTTTCGGCTCAAAACGTCCCCGCGGGAGCTTCGATTCACGTCTTTGATGCACGACTCATCGTCAATCATCAAGAGCGAGATGTATCCTTTTTAAGTACATTGTGACCCCTCCGAGAGGTAAATCGGAGGTTGCATTTGAATTGGTCTCGTTAAGGCATGTATTTCCTTATTCGACATTCTACTTCAAACATGCTGTTGATGTTGCATTGAAAGTGTATTGTTGTTGTGCATGGAATGGGTGTGCTGTGTTGCGTTGCACTACACAAGTTCTTATGTCTCCACAGAGCATGTGCGTCACATCATATTGCATTTTGCATGTTTTTACGTTTGTGTAGGAATTGTCCGTACCTGTTCCATTGAACATGCATTTGGTGTTTTGTATGTAGTTGCATTGTATTGCATTGTACATGCTTCTACACTTGCATGGAATCTGCATGGGCCGTGTCGCTTAGAATATACTTTTTTTTTATGTCTGCATAGAGTATGCATCTCTCGCTCTTGTATAGAATATGCGCTTGTTATGTTTGGGTTGAGTATGCCTTAACATCGTTGCACTCCTGCATAGAGCATGCGTTCTTGTACCTGTCAAAGTTTTTCTTTTGTGTAGGCACGATATTGTATGTACTGTTCATTCGAAGCTAATGCAGCCAGACGATATTGTATGTACAGTTCATTCAAAGAAGTTCCATTTAAGATTGATTATGTCTTGTGTATCTATCACACGTTCGCTTTGTGTATCTATCACACTTTGCTCACTTTGTGTATTTATCACACTTTGTTCATTTAGTGTATCTATCACACTTTGTTCACTTAGTGTATCTATCACACTTTGTTCGCTTTGCGTATCTATCACACATGTTCGCTTTGTGTATCTATCACACGTTCGCTTTGTGTATCTATCACACTTTGCTGACTTTGTGTATCTATCACACTTTGTTCACTTAGTGTATCTATGACACTTTGTTCATTTAGTGTATCTATCACACTTTGTTCGCTTTGTGTATCTATCACACTTTGTTCACTTAGTGTGTCTATCACACTTTGTTCATTTAGTGTATCTATCACACTTTGTTCACTTAGTGTATCTATCACACTTTGTTTGCTTTGTGTATCTATCACACGTTCGCTAAGATTGCATGATTTTCTTATATCCTTTCTGCATGAAATGTAGTTCGGTCTGTAATTCCCACACATGGCGTGTTTACTTACTTGCTTATGTACGAGTTTGCTGTAGCATTGCTTTGCATAACATTTGTATTTAGATGTTTCATTACAACCCTCTTTGCATAATCATAAGTCATGCTCTTGCATTGTGCATGTTCATTTGTATTTTGCCCCTGCCTGCGGGCGCATCTTTTTGTTATCTTGCTTGTTTGTCTAAGTCTTCGGCCTTGTCAAAAATGGGTCGTCTCTGGGCTTTGACATTCACTCCCGTCATTTCATGACTTCCGTGTTCTATCAAAGAGGGGCAACTGTAGACACCCCATTTTTGACCGACCTTAAGACTCAGACGTCATCGTTTGTGCACTCGATGATCGCGCATGTTTGTGCTCGTTTTGAGTTTCCGAAGACCTCGGCCATGCGCCTTGTCTCGAGGCCTCTTAACTCTCTTCTTCTTGGTTTGTTTTTGGACTATGCCTTGGTGCCTTTGCCTAGAGGGAGAGAGAGGCCTGTAGGCCACTTTTTGTAACTGTAGGCTACTTTTCCCTCTTGTAGGCCACTTGCAGTGGCCGGTAGGCTAGTTTCAGGAGCTTTCGGCTGAGTGCCTTGTCTTGGAGCCTCTTAGCTCTTTTCTTTTTGGTTTGTTTTTGGACCATACCTTGTTAACCCTTGCCTGGGGGGGGGGGGGAGGGTCTGTCGGCCACTTTTGGCAGTTGTAGGCCACCTTTTCCTCCTGTAGGCCACTTCAAAGTGGCCTACGGCCTTTTTTCTGTTTTTTTAGATATTTTTGGTGCCAGCTGTGCCAGCTGTTGGGCACAGAATGCATCCTCCATACACGTGTATGGAGGGATTGGAACAAGCTCTAAGCTTGTCAAGCAAGCTTTGTCTTGCATTTCCATAAAAGGGGAGGTGCCTCCCCCTTTTCAAGGGTTTAGATTTTTCAGAGCTAAAAATCTTCCTCTCTCTCTAGAATTCTCACACTCTCTCTCTCTCTCTCTCTGTGTGTATTATGCTATTGTGCTTAGAAGTGTTGTTTCTTCATACTTTTGCACACAAACACCTACTCAAACACCTTCATTTTGGTGTTGAGGTTCCTTGGAGCTTGTTTTGAGGTCTTGGACTTTGTTTGAGCTCAGAATTGTTGCTGAGATTGCTATCTTGCCATTGTTCTTCAAGGGTAAGAGACTAGCCCCTTTTAAGCTTTGTTTTGATTAAATGTTACACCACCTTGGCATGCTGCTTTGAGGCTTTTTTTAGCCTCTCAATAAATCTGATTTTAAGGCTTTAAAGTGTTGGTTTGAACCTTGTGGGGTTAAGGGGGTGGTCCCCTTCTTTTGCTCTTTGGCTTGTTCAGCCTCTTGAGCCAACTCTCTAAGCTTTTGTGTTGACCTTTGCTTGGCCTTTTAACCACTGAAATTCAGAGGAATTTCAGTGGTAAAAAGTTGTCTTTGTGGTCCAAAATAGAAAGGGGTGGTCCCGTCTCCTCTTGTTTTGTTTGCTTGTCTTGTTGGCCTACCAAGTGAGCATGTGTTTCTCCCCTTTTGAAGCTTGGTTTAAGCATGTTTTTGCCACTGATTTGCCATGATATAACTCTGTTTTTGGCTGGTTTGGTTACCTCTTGCATGCTTCTTGCACTTGTAGTGCAATTTTGTTCACTAGCCTAGCATGTTTGGTGTTTTAGCCTATTGATCTAGCATGTGTATGCTCTACTCCAGCATGTTTTTTGCTATGTTTTAGCATGCTTTAGGCTTTTTTTGAATGGTCTTGGCCATGTGAGGCTTGCCTTGTATGGTTGTAGTATAAGTGGCTTTGACTAGCTTTGAGTGTCAAGTCTCTAGCATGCTTTACTTGTGGTGTTTGCATGCCTTAGTCTCATTTCTCATGTGATTTTAGTGTATGTAGTGTAGCCACACTGTCACACGTTCCACTCTTCCAATGCTTTTGGAAGGTTGTGCCTTATGCCTTGATCATAAGCCAATATGCATGCATGCTTGTCTAAGCTTTTGGGCCTCCTTTTCAGCATGTTTTGGCCTTTGTTTTGGCCTAATTGAGCTCTGTCCAGAGCTAGTTTGGTTGTTTGGGCTATGTATTGCATGCCTCTTGTGTGGTGCTCTTTACTTGCCTTATGCTTTGGGCCTTCTACCATGCCTTATTTGTGATGTTTATGTGATATGGCATCATTAAACACATAATTTCAGAGCATATAGCCTTGTCATACTCTCATGTTTATCACCCTTTAATTGTGTTTAAGAGTTGTGCCCTTATGCCTTGTTGATGAGTCAATGCATGAACATCATTTGCTTGCCTTTCATGCTATCGTTTCAGAGCATTTTGGCCACTGTCTTGGCATACATGAGGTCTATTTAGGGCTAGTTTAGTCCATTGAGCATTGTATTGTATAGCTCTAGTATTGTGTACTTCACCAGCTTTAATGCTTAAGGACCCTACCATGCTATACCTGTGTTGTTTGCATGATATGTCATCATTTGGCATATGATTTCGGTGCTTGTACCTCTGTCATGCTCTCATATATGTCACTCTTTCAATGTGTTTGAAAATTAAGCTTTATGCTTTGCTTGTGAGCAAATGAATGAGCATGCGTTCCTTGCTGTTTGTGCTTAAGTTTTGGTGTGTATTGGCCACTGTTTTGGAGCATCTTAGGTCTGTCCATATGTGGTTTGACCATTTGAGATTGATAGTGCATGCCTCATGTGTAATACACTTCACTAGCTTTGATGCCTTAGCTTCTAAACATTCCATGCATGATTTGCTTACATGATAGAGTCATGTGCATGCCACTTTAGCATTGAAAGATAAGCATCTTGTTTGCATTACATTGTGTTTGGATCGGATGTTAATCCAAACACAAGGAATAAGGGGCGTTTCATACTCGAAGTGATGAAACGTGCCTCATTTCTTGGTCGTCGTCCTCCTTGATTGTGCATGATAGGATGGAGGCTTCTTGAGTTTTGTGTGTTGTTTGTGCATTCATCGACTTGTACAAACTTGGCTTCTCGGCCATCGTGCATTGTCATGCTCGGTTGGTGGCCCGAGAATCGAGTACCACACTCCTTTGAGCTTGAGAAATTATAAGGAGGGTGGTTGTACACACATACCCTGCAAATGCCTTTCCTTGCCCCTTTTGTACTCCGTTTGTAGCAAAACTGGAGTGTGCAGGAGCAAGTGGCTGACCGGCCAGACGAAGTGGTCGACCGACCACTTTAAGTGGCCTGCAGCTTCCCCTGGTGGCCGAGAGTCCACTAGCTTGAAGGTGGTTCAAAGTGGTTTTGGTTTTGGAGCAGAGTCAGCCTATAAATTGGGTCAGTGTTCGGGATCAAGGCGAATGCAAACAGAGGCAACCGGTGGCAAAGCAACAGATTTTCGGGAGGAAGCAGATTGAGCATGCATACATCCTTTGCCCTCGAGGCCCTTTTAACTGTTTTGCTTAGATGGTTAATTCGTTGGTTCTGTACTTAAATAGTTAATGTGTTTAGCTATTCATTTGTGTTTGTAATTAGTTAACTAGATAGTTAATTAGTTATGATTTGTAATAGTTAGCTTAATTAGCATAGCTAGTTAGCATTCATTTCATTTGGACCCTCCGTCGAAAGGGCAAACGTTGTAATGAGTGTAAGTGTGCGTGTGTGTGTGAATGTCTTCCAACCCCACGTCTTTCTCCCTTTTATTTATTCGCTTTCAGTGGTTAGATTAGGGACATATCTCGATTAGCATCCTTATGCTTGCATGTGTGCATCATTCATTTGTCTTGTATGCACCAGGCTCGGCGCATCATACAAACTGCATTGTACTTCAATACACCTATTTGAATACGTGTTCAAAGCTTGTTACCAAATCGAATCATATGTCATGATTAGGTAGCCGAGCCTACTTAGTTGCATTTTGCATGTGTTGCATTAGGCATCTTAATATAGCCAGGATCATGCATTGATTTCTAACTAGTTTTCTGTTTTGGCTCGGAGTACACTGTAAGTGTTTACGCTTTAGCATCCTTGCATGTGTGTAAGTGACTGCCATGATAGCATGCTTGCCATGAGGCTATTTGCTTAAATGCTAAACTGCATGAATGCCTGTGGATGAATCCTTTATTACTTGAATTGGAACAATTAATCAAATATGTGTTTTAAGCCCACTTGAAGTGGCAAATCATCATGTTTTAAGCCCACTTGAGGGTGGCAAATCCGCATTTTAGCCTACTTGCGAGTAGCATCTTCAAACCATTTTCGAAAAGCAAACATGAGATGTTTTGTTCCAAATCGAGCGATTTAGTCTATACTTGTGTGTTGTGCGCATCACATAGTAATTTAGCTAATAATCAAACAAGAACACATGTGTTTTCACAACAACATATCATGATTAGTAGAGGCCGATCCTTTGATCGGGCGAGCGGGGGTGCTCATTTCATGACCTTCCCTCCTCATACCCAAGTTCCCGAGCCAATGCAACTTTGGTGATGACGGACACGTGGCCTTAGGCACGAGTCAAGGTTTCCTAAATTTCCCAAAACAAAATATTTAGGTGGCGACTCTAAAATCTGGCAAAGCAGTCCATGTTTGGCACTTTTTGATTAAAATCAATTTTCCAAAACGATTTGCCAGATTTGGACTCTTTGGTGATTTATCAGTCTTACATTGCACTTTGTGAGATTAGATTCAGAACCGTGGCAGGAGTCCGAACTGTAGTAGCATGAACCCAATTTGCACCCTCTCCAGAAGGGGGGTGCGCAGAGGAAGTTCGGGGGATTTACAGGGGTCGGTTCGATTCAGGCGTGGATTCCCTAGGTAATTGAGAGTA
>CM069910.1:72214092-72240092 GCA_036172215.1 Camellia granthamiana
GAGATGACTTAACCAACAAAAATTAGAGTTATATCATGGCAAAATAACCCCAAAAACACATTGAAATGATAGTGTAACAACCCTCGTATTGATTACTGATTAGCCACTGAATTATATACTGATTAATGCCAAACTGAACTGATAATGACTGATAATCGAATTAATTGAAATGACGAATAGACTGATTGAAATCGGAACTGAAACTGAATAAGTTTGTCTATTGAATTGCATGTTGCATCTGTTGATTGACTGCTTATCTGTTAGAATTTATATGTTTAAACTGCTAATTGAAGGCCTTATCGGCGGCCGATTTGGAAACCGTTTAGTGTTTTGTAATCAGGAGAATATTTGTGATTTAATGATATATTTATCCGAAAATTGATTAGGAATGATTAAATTGGATTAAATATCGATTAATTGAAGAGTTCGTCTTATTTACGGATTTGCCATTGAGTGGCATTTGTTTATTATATTGTTGCTTGAGCCTTATCACCTAATCAAACATTTGATCAGCCATTTTCCTTTGCTTCCACCGAAATTAGAAGGGAGTTAGAGAGAGGGAATTGATTTTTCTTCACATTTTGCTTGATTGTGCTTGAAACTTAAGAGGATTTGAAGTGTAATTGGCAAATTAAGCTTGCTAGACTTGAAATCAACACTCTAGGTAAGGAATCCATTGTCTTCTTGTCATCTTGGAGTTTCATTTTGCATGATTCTTGCTCAATTGTAGAATTAAACCATGTTTGAGTTCATATAGGTTGATTCATGCTAGAATTCATGCATGCATGTTGAATTTGTGGACTTTTGAAGTTGAATTCTTGAGAATGATACATGCATGTCCATGTCTTTACCATAGACCATGTTTTCATTTGGTTTTCAAAGATTGGAGCTCATTAGAGCAAGATTTGAACATTGGTTTTGATTTAAAGCTCATGCATTGCATGTTTTCAAATTGTTCTTGAAAATGGGTTTGAATGTTGGATTTAATTGACCAACCTTTGGGGCTTGAATTCATAAATTGAGCTTTAAAACTTGTTGTACTATGAGTTTGAAATGTTTTCCCAGAATTTGGGCCCAAGAGGTTGAGTTTTGGATGGTTGAATGCTTGGTTCGAACTTGGGAGACAAATCTGGAAATTCCAGATTTTGCTTCCTCGCTCGAGCGAAGGATTCCTCGCTCGAGCGAGCACCTTTTGTACAGGGGTCCGCTCGAGCGAGCATCGAGCGTGGTATCGCGCGTAAAAATCCAGCAACCAGTACTTTTACTGTTCATGCAGGTCGCTCGAGCGAAGGATTTCTCGCTCGAGCGAAGCCTTTGATTTTGGAATCTCGCTCGAGCGAAGGAAGGCTCGCTCGAGCGAGGCTCCTATTTTCAGCAACTTTTGAAAAATGCCTTCCAAGTGTATTTTTTGCATCCTCATCCCATCCTAGGCATTCTTAGGCCTAGTTTAAGGCATCTTAATGAGGATTTAGACATAGAACCACACCGAGGAAATTAGGGATTTAATTATCACTCTTCCCAACTGTGAAACTTAGTGTGTGTTCTATTTATTGACTGTTTAGGGTTGGCTTTCGGGGACGCGCTCTAGCTGCTATTAGCCCAATCTCTGTGAGTAACAGATTGTGTAAAGATATGTTCAAAATGGTTATCTTTTGAATACTGAACTGAATTGTTTATTGAACTGATATTGTTTATTGAATGAATGTATGTCCTGTATTGTGAACTGTATTGTGGCATCCTTAGCATTGACTGTTACTGTTACAGAGCTCTGTCGGTTCCCTTGTGGACCCATACTGTTTACTGACTGATGGCCATCACTACTGTTGGGTCTGTTAAGACCCGGTCCTTCTGGACCTACTGTTTATAGGCTATTGGATGTACCACATATGACTGATTGACTGAATTACTGAAAGACTGAAATACTGCTTAATGAATTGTTTTCATTACTGTAAGGACATTCATTCATAACCTCTTTACACTTATTGTTATTCACTGGGCTTTAGCTCACTGTTTATATATATATGTAGGTTCTCAGCAGCCAGACCGGAGCTAGGAGCGTGGGTTAGTCCCCCAGTTTTGTCAAGCCAGCCTATGTGCCTCACTGCGAGGTTCCGAGACGCCATGCTATGGCTTGGGGTGTTTTTGTGTCCCCCACCTGTCTCTTGACTGTTTTGTATAACTGTATAAACTGTTACTGTTTTACCGTACTGTTCTCGAGGGATTTGATTCCCGTACTGAATGTTATATATGATTGTATATAGACTGTACTGTTTAAACTGAATGAATGCATGAAAAATGTTTTTGACATACAGATTTTCACAGCTCAATGGACACTAGTTATTTACTGTATTGGCTTCCGCCAGGCCCTGTACTCTGTTTTACTGTATTACTGTTCTGCAGGCCTTCGGTAATCTCGGATTACTGGCCAGTTACGGTGCTAAACCCATAGGGCCGGGTTTGGGTCGTGACAGATAGCTCGCAAGCTTAGGCATGAAGGCATACGCAATGGTTCATGTTTAAGGCATCAATGACCAACCCTCCAACGCATTGAATGAGTAACAAATGCAAGTGCATGACAACATTACATGGACTGAAATCACATGACGAATGATGCCAAATCATGGAAATAGGTCAAGCAATGCATGCTAGTGGGCTTGATACACAAAGCTAACAAGTTAGGATGCATTATAGCTATACAAAGCATGGCATGCAAGACCAAAAAAACACAAATCAGAGCTAAATCATGCTAAAACATGGACAAAACCTTCTCAAAGTTAAGCCAAAATCATGCTAGAAAGATAGTCTAAAGCATGGCACACATTAGGCTAATTCATGGAATTGCACTACAAGTGCATGGAGCATGCATGGGGCTATCAAACCCAACCTTAATAGAGTTATGGCATGTTAAAACAACACCAAAAACCTACTGAAATGGAGTCAACATAAGCTAGAAAGACATGCTACTTCATGAAGCGTACAAGATTAGTTTATGAAATTTACACTACAAGTGTATTAAGCATCCATGAGGTGATCAAGACAACCAAAAACAGTGGATCCATCTCAAAATAACCCCAAAT
The DNA here is from genome assembly GCA_036172215.1 of Camellia granthamiana. NCBI lineage: Eukaryota > Viridiplantae > Streptophyta > Magnoliopsida > Ericales > Theaceae > Camellia > Camellia granthamiana. Next base: position 72,217,170 of record CM069910.1, read on the forward strand.
ACATGCTAAGAACAAGCCAACACAAGCTTAATAAACATGCTCAAACATGAGGCATTCAAAGCAAGCATTCAAAATACAAGGAGAGAGGATGACCCTCTCTTATTTGAGACCCCAAAACCACCTTTCCACAACTGAAAATCCTCTGGATTTCAGTGGTAGAAAGGTCATGCAAAGGCTAGAACAAGAGCCAAAAGGGATGGCTCAAAACAAGGCCTAACAAGGCCTAAGAGGGGATAGACCACCCCCAACAAAAAAGTGACCTTAAACAAACATTTTAAGGACTGAAAAATAGAACTTTTTGTAGTTAAGAGTTAAGCTTAAATCAGCATGCAAATAGGGCTAAAAGCTTAAGCAAAACAAGGGGTTTAAGGGTTAGTTGACTCACCCTTGTAGAACCTCTTCAAGGCTACCACTCCAGCAGCTTTCTTGGATCAAAACCAGTCCAAAAGCACCAAAAACAACCTCAAGAAGCCTCCGCAACAAAAGGATGGTGTTTGAGTGTGTGTTTGTGTGTTAAAGTGTGATAAATATGCACTTTCGAACACAAATATGAAGAGAAGGAGCAAGATAGATACAAAGATGTATATGTATAACTCAAGGCACAAAATCTGAACCTAGTGGAGGGAGGAGGAGGTTTCTCTTATAGAGAACAAAGCTCAAGCTTGTTGGACAAGCTTAGGGTCCAAGGCCATCCCTCCATACACGTATATGGAGAATGGCTTTAGTCCTTCCAGCTGTGCCAGCTGGATGAAAATATCTCAAAAAAGGTGATGAAAAGCAACCGACCACCACAAGTGGTCTCCTAAGAAGAAAACTGGTTGGCCATGGTGGGAGATGGTCAGCAGCATGAAAACAATGCAGTGGTGTAGTGGCTGACCAGAAAATGTGGCCTAAAGACCAAGGAGACTAGTTGGCCGACCAGAAAACTGGCTGGCGGGAAGAAAAGTGGTCTCCAAGGGGAAGAACTGGTCTCCCACCCTTGTACCACCTTCCAAACAAGGAAAACAAGGTTTGTACCAAAAACAAACCAAAAAGGATGCAAGGCAAAAGTTCGGGAGGCAAGGCGCGCAGCCGAAAGCCTCAAAAACTAGTCTACAGGCATCAAAAGTGGTCTGCGACCACAAAAGTGGTCTCCCGGACCACAGTGTCCCTCTAGGCAGAGGCAACAAGGTGTGGTTCAAAAACCACGCCAAACGGAGAACATTAAGCGGTCCCGAGTCAAGGCGCACGACCGAAGGCTCCGAAAACCAAAAACTGGTCTCCAAACGAGAAAAGTGGTCTACGACCACAAAAAGGTGGTCTACAAGACCTCTCCCTCCCTCCAGGGAAGAGAAACAAGGTTCGGTCCGCAAACTGAGCCAAAGCACAAAGAGTTCAAAGGCCCGAAGGCAAGGCACCTAACCGAAACTCCAGAAACTCGAAATGAGCGCAACATGCACTATCACCGAGCGCTCAACCGATGACGTCTGAGTCTTAAGGTCGGTCAAAAATAGGGTGTCTACAATAACCAATGAATATATAATCCATGGTTTTGGGACCTATCCTAACCTGCTTGGGTGTAGGTACCGCTACTTTTGCAAGACGCCCCTACATTTGTAGGAAATTATAAGAAGGCTTGCGGCCTTTCCATAATTCATATGGAGTCTTGTCTATTTTCTTCTGAGGGATTCTATTTAGAATGTAATTCACAGATAGAATTGCTTCCCCACACAAGTTCTGTGGCCATCCAGAACTTAGCAACATTGCATTCATCATCTCCTTTAGCGTTCTATTCTTCCGCTCAACAATCCCATTTGCCTGAGGAGAATAAAGCGCCATGGTTTGGTGGATAATCCCGGATTGAGTACAAATCTCAATAAACAGTGATTCATACTCACCACCACGATCACTTTTTAAAGCCTTAATCTTGCTCCCTAATTGATTCTCAACTTCATTCTTATAAAGAACAAACTTGTCAATAGCCTCATCTTTGCTTTTGAGCAAATACACATAACAATACTTAGTGTAATCATCAACAAAAATGATGAAGTATTTATTGCCACCACATGATTATACAAAATTTAAGTCACACACATCACTATGCACTAAGTCCAACGGCTCTGAACTTCTTTTAATTGAATGAAACGAAGATCTTGTCAATTTCGCTTTGACATAAGTTTCACACTTGAATTTCGGATTAATCTTAAAAGATGGTATGTGATCTAACTTGATTAATCTACGTAAAGATTCAAAGTTCACATATCCTAGTCTACCATGCCACAAATTGGAAGACTCAGCCGTGTAAACAGAAGAAGATGGATCTTTATTTATCTTTAGGATAACAGTCATTACATTGAGTTTAAACATACCCCCTAACATATAACCCCTACCCACATACACTCTGCTCTTGGTTAGAACGACCTTGTCGGACTCAAAGACCATGCAAAAACCATGTTTGCTGATAAGTGACTCTGAGACAAGATTCTTACGAATGTCCGGAACATATAGGACTTCGTTCAAGGTCAGCTCCTTTCCTGAAGTCAACTTTAGGACCATCTTTTCTTTCCCCTCAACAATTGAGATAGCAGAATTCCCCATAAACAACTTCTCACCGTTTATAACCTGCTCGAAAGTTGTAAACAGCTTCTTCTCGGAGCAGATGTGGCGTGTAGCCCCAGTATCAATCCATCATTCTCTTGGGTTTGTACCCACCATATTCACCTCAGAGACAACGGCAGACAAGTGCATGGCATCCTCATCATGAGAGTGCTCTTGAATATCTGCCATGTGAGCACGAGGTTTGGTCTTGTATGGCTTCTTCTACTTACAACAGTCACTAGCCCAATGCCCTTCACTACCACAATTGTAGCATTTCCCTAAGAACTAATAACCAACTTCCTGTGGCTTGTATGCCTATTTCTTTGCAACACCACCCCTTGGACCCAACTTTGAGCCCCTTTTCACAAGAGGCTTCTTTCTCACCCCAGAAGATTTGCCATGCTCAATGACATTGGCCTTCCCAAGAGGAGTTACTCCCTTATTTCTTTCTATTATCCACCTCAATCTAGAGTTGGACAACCAACTCTTCAACTGACATTTCCTTGCGCTTGTGCTTCAAGTAGCTCTTGAAGTCTTTCCAACCATTGGAAAGTTTCTCAATGAACACAGTAACTTGGAATGACTCGTTCAAAGGCATCCCCTCAGCATGAATTTCATGCAAGATCACTTGGAACTCCTGGACTTGGCTTATCATAGTTTTTTAATCTGTCATTTTAAGGTCCAGGAACTGACCAACGACAAATTTCTTTGCCCCAGCATCCTCAGTCCTATATTTCTTGTCCAGAGATTCGTATAACTCCTTTGCTGAGCTCTTGGCACAAAACACACTATAGAGTGAGTCTGCCAAGCTGTTGAGCACATAGTTCCGGCAAAGATAGTCTGTCTGCTTTCATGTGTCAAGCGCCATGACCTTCTGCCTGTTTGGCTCATTCTCTGCCAAGGCTGGAGGATCCTTGCTCAAAACCTTTGCAAGGTTCAGCGTAGTCAAGTAAAACAACATCTTTTGCTGTCATTTATTGAAGTTCACCCTAGCAAATTTCTCTAGACGCTCATGGTGACTAAGCGGTTCTCCCGGAACAGCCGGAGTGACACCAAGGTTGACCACAGAGGTCACAGTTGGGGTTGACAAGTTAGTTGTCCCGGGTTCAGATCCCTACCGACATTAGTAATAGCAGCATCATTGGTGACAGTTGCCATTTCTGAAAAATGTAACAGAATATCACTTTCTGTGTGTCCAGAAATTAAACTTAACACTAGAAAATCCCACAGTTGAAAAGTTAATTCAAAATTAGTCTCACCACTAGAATTGAACATGGTCAAGAATGTTCCAAGGAAAACTGGAGATGTCACATCGGTTCCACTTAAAACCAAGTTAATCTTTTGAGAAAACTTTCAAGAGTATGTTGACTCCTACTCCGTGAGAAACAATTTTTAGAATCAAGTTTTTTAAGGGATCAACTAGATCAAAACAAACTAAGGTTCAACACTTACAAGCAATGTAAAAATTGCTAACCAAATTACAAGCAATATAAAAAATTGTTACAAGAATATAAGCAAATAAAACTTGCTTTTACAACTTAGTAAACAAACCAAATAAATCTCAAGCAAAAATTGCTTCAAATATAAAGAAAAAATAAACCAATCCAATTAAGGATTATGAATAGTCCATAAAATTCCTTTCCATGCTTAGGTATGCCTACAAAGAAAGTTAGTAGCAAACGACAACAAAATACAAAGCAATTAATCTAAAGAAATTTTACATACAATCAAATATTATTTAACCTTCTAGCAAATCATAGAATAGCAAAATAAATAATAAATTAAGATACTATACAAGTTACAAAGCCTTATAACTCCTAAATAAATTACAAAACTTACAACTCTAAATATTAAATTAAAAATTAATTGCCATGAATTACATAAGAATTTAATTTACAATAACCATGTAAATAAACATAGACAAGTTCCACGAATTTTATAACTCCAAAATAAATTAAATTTGATTGTCATGAGTTATAAATGAATTTAATAGGCAAGAACTATATGAAAATTTCTCCAAAGTAATGAACATGTAATAAACATGTAAATTATTCTATTAAACAAAAATTTTAGAAAATTAAAGACCATGCAAATTATCTTAAAATCAAACCACATGGTAGGAATCATGAATCATGCTCATCAAATTAAATTTATACTAAACAAATAAGCATACAAATAATTCAAGATTAAAAAGCATTCTGATTACATTAAACCATTCCATTACAATTATGAAGTTAATAAGCCAACCATGACTTTCTAATCAGGAATTCAAAACATGTAGGCTAAAACAAACAAAACAATAACATGCATATATATTAATCTAATCATGACTATCAGGGAAAGTCTTTGACAAATTAAGACATGGCATGCTATTAACAGTGACCAAAAACTATATGCAATTCACTTTCCTATGAATGTGTCCCATTGTCCAAGTACTAGCAGTAAAAGTGAATTAAACCAGTAAGGAAAATAAGATGAATCCTATGTAGGTGAAACGGTCAGCATGTTCTGAAATTGTTTTCCAAATTAACAGTACAATCCTTTTTATTTGATATTCTATTATTTAATTTAATAAATCATGAAAAAGATATTTATTTATTTAAATTCTAATCATGACCTTTATAACTTTAACAGTAGCACAGCAAGTCCATGGGACAAAAAAAAAAAAACTATAACTAGTAGCATGCATATCATATTGATTTATACAAGAAACCAGTGGCTTTTACATTAAACAAATATAAGCAAGCAGTGGCCAATTCCTAAAGATGATCCATAACAATAGCATGCCTACATATATACATATATATAATCTCATTATTATATAAGAACAACAACATGCTGACACAGTGGGCTAGTTAGAGGTAATTTATTCACATAAGCAAAATAGTGGCTAATTCTAATATGCCAGATGAATTTATTGGTTCAATTTCATGAATTCTATATGTACAATTTCATGGAAAATATATTAATTTGTTTTAAGATTATTGTTTAAATTGTATAATTAAACAAGCTAAATAGATTCACAATTTGATAAATTAAATTAAAATACATCCAATAAATCCATATTTGATAAAATACATTCTAGAGCATAAAACATGATTAACAGAAAAATGGAAAACAAGGAATCAAACCAAATTTCGTGTGATACCACAGTATTCTTAAAACAGATTAGCCGTGCTGGAGGAACGTCGACTTCTGTCTCCCAGGATAAGATGGTTTAGACCGGCTAACTCAGAAGCACCTTCTATTAACTTCGGCGAACCGACAATGGCAGCACTCTCTCAACACAGGAAGAAAATTATAGACCCAAACAAATAGACTGTATAATTCTGGAAGGCAAAAATTTGTACAAAACCAAAGGGAAATAGGTCTCTTTTTATACACCACAGGGCAGAAAGGAGGAGCCTCCAGTCAGGAAGGCTAACATCTAATGTCATGAAGGCTGGCCACTAATGGCCATTACTCCTAGAGTAATGGACCGAAACCGATGGGAATTCAAAGTGTGAGTTACACACAATATACACCTATGTGTATATCCATTTCTGCAATAGACTTGGGCCTGCAACAGACCTGGCCCAAAAAGAATAGGTTAGTGGATCACCAATCAGGCCTAGCCCAAACCTAACCCATTTCCTTAAGCCTCAAGCCCAAGTCCCAAGTCCCACGGATCTCGGATCACGGACCCGAACCGGCCCGGTCCTGGTGGGAGGGCGGGGCGTGCGCACGCGTGTGGCAATTTTGCCATAACCAACTTGGACCATAGTCTTGGCCCAAATCCATTCTTGAAGCATCCATGCCTCACTTCCTTCGGAAAATTTGAATGCCCCAAAGGGCTCACGTCCTTCTCATAATCTTGAAATTTAAATACCCATCAAATCTTTCCTCTACAATTAATCTGGGATTAGTAGTTATACACAATTCTCAATACCTCATTTATAAGGCTAACTTTATGAGACAATTTCTTATTCAATTCTTAATGGTTTTTTGTCATTCTTTTTCTGGTGTAAAGACCTTGTTACAAAGAATCTAAACCCATTTAATCCTACCTCAACCAATGATTGGGACCTACTCTAATTTCACATTAAAGTCACCAAAAAATAATTTTTTCCAACATAGTTTTTGTAAGTACATTCTACACAATGTATCCTAAAAAATGACATTTTTGATCATCAAAATGGGTCTCGAAATAAGTCTCACAAGCCGTATAATAGTGTCCATTGTGCCCTGCATAACAGCCACCCCAATTCCTATCAAAAGGAGGTTTGGATAGAAAATTTGCTTACAGCGAGTCAAGTTTTTTTTTAAATTTTAAGCTAAATATCAAAGTAAAGTCTTATCTTATTGGACTACTATAAAATTAAGACCTTTAATAATAAGAATTTTTATAATTTTTTCTAAAAGCTTTGGACAACAGGCTAACATAATTGATTACCAAATCAAAAGGTTGAATCTCACTTCATGTGATGCGCCTCCTCAAAATTTTAACAATAAAAATTATGTTGAACATAAGAACGTAAATTTATAATTAGTGAGATATGAGTCATACTCAGAATAGTTGTAAATTAAAAATGTATTTTTAAGAGGGTGTCAAGAGGGTGAGATCAATCAAGAGGGTGTCACATGCAAAATTTATATAATATATGTTGGTGGAATGGGGGTAAAACACTTCTAATTTTTTTTTTATAAAAATAATATTATATAAATTTCTATAACGATTTGATTTGAATTTTTTTTATTTTATTTTTTTCTTTCATTTTAACGAAGTTTTTGGACCCAGTTATTGCAATTGCAAAATTCAAAAACCACCAGATGAAAATAGACCACAAAGCTCATAAAAATAAAAATAATTAATAAAAACGATTAGCAAAAACTGCTGCAACAAGTCCATTTGTGAATGAAGTTCTAGTTTATTAGGTAACTTAGAGTGTACAAATTAAATTCAATATACAAAAATATTAGAAGTCTCAAAAATTCTACTAAAAGTTTTACCAAACGTCTCACATGAAATTCACATTGTGTGAGTTTAGTAAAACTTTTGGTAGAATATTATTACCCATTGTTAAAATAAAATAAATAAATAAATAACTAAATAGAAAGTTAGCTTGGTCAAAATTTGACGCACGGTTAAAAATAATAATGAAACCAGTAAGTTAATGAACTTGATATGCAACCTTTTCATTTTTTAAAGAGATTAAGAGGTCGTTTGGTATTTGAGTTGGGATTAAAAAATCACAAAAGGATAAAAAAAAAAGTCAAAAAATCATAAAAGGACAAAAATCATAAAAACACAAAAAAATTTTGTCATTCCAAAGCCAAAAAGCCAAACAAGAATACCAAACGACCAAAAAAGTCTCAGCCTAAAAAAGTCAAAAAACCAATTAAAAAAATCATTGCCAAACAAGCACTAAGTTTGTGAATTAAGTGTTAGATAAGATTTTTTGCGAATAGTGCTATTTATCCCTACCTTTTTTTTCTCAAAACTCCCATCTCTTTTATTTTATTTTTTTTTAATTTTAATTTTGTCCAAATATGAAGTAAAATATTTTATTGCGAGGTTTTTTATATTTTAAACTTAAATTTAAATAATTATTATTATTTTTAGCAAATTATATCATGTAAAATTTATATCTCTTTGATTCTCATAATTAAAATTTAAGAATTATTTAAAATAGTTAGCTATGAAAGAAGAAGAAATTAAAAGTGTCAAAAGTTATCAAATAAATAAAATTTATAAATTTAAAGCGAAAACTAAGAAAGGTTTGTAGATCCTATTTCAAATTGGTTGGGGGTCCTTTTAAAGTGAGCTTTTTTTAATTATATATTATTAACTTTTTAAAATTTATGGAGCTCTTTTCAATGTGAACTTTTATTTATAATAATAATAAAATAAAAGGTGTGCATATGACAAATATATATTATGCTCATGGGAATATATCTTTTTTCTTTTCTTTTTCTTGTGTTGATTTTGTGAAAGCCTTTATCAAAATGGACCTTATTGGAACAATTGAATTTTATTATGGCTTATAGTTACATATGAAAATTTTGGAGTCTTTTTGTAAATGAGGCCTAAAACCATTACATCAATTGCTTAAGGCTTCAGTCGGCCCTGACTTCACCTAAAAAGAAAAAAAGGTAATTCATAGAAGCAAAGAAAGAAAAGGGAGGAAGAAAGATTTTAGGAGTGAAAATGTTTTGAAGAATTTGAACACATTTTGGGTGTGGTAGTATATGTTGTTCTTGGGAGTTGTTATGAGAATTGTATTATTTACTGATCAGATTCTTGCTAACCAATTTTTTTAGATGTGTATGTTTGATGTCTGTCCATACTTCCTTACCTAGTTGCCCTGTAATCTTTTATTTATATATATATATAATTTATTTCATTTAGCTACTTTTTAAGTTAAATAAACCGGACACTTAAAAAAAAAAAAAAAAAAAACCTCTCAACTATTAATACATTTTATTGGAAAATAATCAAGATGGTTACAAAACACATTCACACCACATGACGAGCTCATGCAGACAAGACGACATAAAAGTTTTAGGAATGGAACACCTTATTCGGATGCTAAAATGATGCACATCCCCATGACAATATAGAACTATAAGATTTTGACTAATGCTTGGGACCTCGACAAATTGAAGCTGGAATGCCTCGAATTGCTTTTGTTTTTTGTTTTGTTTTGTTTTGTTTTGTTTTGTTTTTTTGTTTTTTTTTTTTTTTTTTGTTTTTTTTCCATATATTTGTTGGGCTGTGTTGGTTTGGTTGCTTCTTTATTATTATTATTATTATTATTATTATTTTATTTATTTGTTAGGTTGTGTTGGTTTTTTTTTTTTTTTTTTTTTTGTAATGATAGTTATCTGTAGGGGTGAACTAAAAAACTAGACATTGTTGGTAGGAGTGGGATGCAAACCACTGTTGGTGATTCACAATGAGAGGTTTAAAAACTGAACCAAACTGAAATTCAAATTTACTCAAAATAAATTTTGAAAAAATACAAACAGAGCACTCTATTATTTTCTTTCTCTCCCACACTCATCTATCTCTGATACACCACACACAGCTATATATATATAAACTAGCAGTGTGAACATATTTATTGCAGATACAGCTATCAGTGTGAATGCATTTAATGCGTATATCGCTATCAACCACCGCATTGAATGCAACAACCAACACATTGAATGCAGCCTCCAATCAAGATTACTTCACAACATCTCCCCTTAATCTTGATTCTCCATGCTGCTTCATCCCGAGCATTATTTTCATTCTGTTGAACAGATCATTTTTCAATGGCTTCGTGAAAATATCTGCAAGCTGATCTTGAGATTTGCAAGGAAATAATTCCACATCTTTATTTTTCACATGCTCTTGGATGAAATAATAGCGGGTGTCAATATGCTTACTTCTTTCATAATGAACTGGGTTCTTTGCCAATGCAATTGCTGAGCGATTATCAATATAGATCTCAGTGGGTTTTTCTTATGGAAATCCCAAATGCTTCAACATGTTCCGTAACCGTATTGCATGGCACACAGTTGAGTTGGCTGCAACATACTCAGCTTCACAAGTTGATAATGTCACAATGGCTTGCTTCTTGGACAACCAGGTGAAGGCTGTATCTCCCATAAAGAAAGTAAATCCCGTAGTACTTTTTCGTTCATCCAAGTCACGTCCCCAGTCACTATCTGAGTAGCCAACAAGACTGAAATTATCAGTTGGTTTATAGAATAAACCATCATCGACTGTACCTTTGATGTAGCGAAGAATCCTCTTTGCTGCATAAAGGTGTGACTGATCCGGTGTTTCCATATATCTGCTAATCAGTCCTATTCCATAGAGTATGTCTGGCTTGGTGCAAGTAAGATAGCGATGACTTCTAACTAGGCTCTTGAAATAAGTTGGATCCACATCACCTGCCTCGTACCTTTTTTGAGCTCCACTCCACTGTCTACAGGAGTGTTCACTGGATTGCAATTCTCCATTTCATATCTCTTGAGAATTTCTTTAGCATAGTCAGTTTGGGAAATAAAAATTCCATCTTTTCTTTGTGCCACTTCAATGCCGAGAAAATGAGTCATCAATCCAATATCTGTCGTTTCAAATTCTTGGACCATGCTTTTTTTAAAGTCTTTGAACATGGCTGGATTGTTTCCGGTGAAAATTAAATCATCAACATAAAGACAAGCAAGCAACATGCTTCCATCAGCTTCCTTTTTCAAATATAGTGCATGCTCATATGGACATTTTTCAAAACCATTGTCATGAAAATACTGATCAATTCTAATATTCCATGCACGCGGAGCTTGCTTCAATCCATAAAGTGCTTTTTTCAATTTATACACTTTGTCTTCATGCCCATTCTGAACATACCCCAAAGGTTGTTCAATATAGATTTCTTCTTCAAGGAAACCATTAAGAAATGTAGATTTCACATTAAGTTAATAAATCTACCACTTGTGCTGGCAGCCAAAGAAATCATTAGCCTGATAGTCTCCAATCGGGCAACTGGAGCAAACACCTCTCCATAGTCAATTCCAACTCTCTGCTTGTAACATTTTGCTACTAACCTTGCCTTGTAGCAATGCACTTCGCCTAGTGCATTCCTCTTTGTCTTGTATACCCATTTCACTCCAATGGGTTTGTGCCCCTCAGGTAGACTGGTAAGCTTCCATGTGTCATTTTTCTCAGTGGAATGAATTTCTTCATTCATTGCTTTCTTCCATTTATCTTCTTGGATGGCTTCTGAGAAGGTAAGTGGATCACTATCTGCAAGTAGGTAGAATAAATTCAAATCTATTTCTTCTGTAGCTTCATATATCTCTTACAAATTTCTCATTGGTCTTGGTTGTTTGAAAAAACTATCATCTGATGATGTTGATGACGATGATGATGTAGCACTTCTGTGAGAAACTGGCGATCTAGGTGCTGGTATTCTATGTGGAGGAGTTTGTGGCTCATCTTGAACTTCTCTTGTAATTTCAACTAGAGTTTTTGATGTTTTATCTTCAAGAATGAGTTCTGCATCTTTGACAACTTCATCTTGATTCTAGTTCCAAGCTTCTTTTTCTTCAAATATCACATCTCTACTCATGATCACCTTTCTGGTAATGGGATTATACAACTTGTATCCCATTGTTCTATCTCCATGTCCGACAAGGATACATTTTTCTCCTTTATCATCGAGCTTGGTTCTTTTTGCTTCTGGAATCTTGGTGTACGCAACACACCCAAATATTCTGAGATGGTTGACACTTGGCTTATGTGAACTCCAAGCTTCTTCTGGAGTCATAGAATGAAGGCTCTTGGTTGGGCATCTATTCAGTAGATACACAGCACATGATACGGCTTCAGCCCAAAATTGCTTGGGCAGTCCCTTTCCTTTCAACATGTTTCTTGCCATATCTAAGATTGTGCGATTCTTCATTTCAGCAACACCATTTAGCTGTGGTGTATAAGATGGTGTTGTTTGATACTTGATTCCATACTCTTTGCAATAATTTTCGAAAGCATCTGATGTATATTCTCGACCTTGATCTGATCGCAATGTCTTGATGTAGTAGCCGCTTTGCTTCTCTACAAAAGCTTTGAATTCTTTGAAGATACTAAACACCTCTGACTTTCTTTTAAGAAAATACACCCATGTCGTCTGGCTATAATCATCAATAAAGGTGAGAAAATATATATTCTGTTCATTTGACATCGGCTTCAATGGACCACACACATAAGTGTGCACTAGCCCCAACGGCTTTGTTGCTCTCCACTTCACTTCTTTGGCAAAGCTAGTTCTGTGATGCTTGCCAAGAATGCAGCTTTCACAGACTTCATTAGTATGAGCAATATGAGGGAGCCCTTTCACTATATTCTTGCCTGACAACAGCTTCAAGCTTCCAAAGTTGAGATGTCCAAACCTCAAATGCCATAGCCAGTCTTTGTCTTTGATGATGGCACTTAAATACTTCGCAGCATCATGTTGGATGTTCAATGCAAACATTGATTCTTGGACATTCTCACCCGAGCGATCAAATTGCCATGATTGTCTTTGATGGTAAGATGACAATCTTTCATGCTGTTGTCGTATCCTTTCTCTAAAAGTTGTCCCATATTCAAAATGTTGTTCTTCATGGCAGGAACATAATAAACATTGGAGATGTAATCGTGATCTCCATTCTTGAGCTTGATCAGAATATTACCTCTTCATTTCATTAGAGTCTTTGAAGAATCACCAAATGAGACTTGTGCTTGTACAATCTCGTCAAGCTTAATGAACAACTCTGTTTTACCACACATGTGATTACTGGCTCCCGAATCTCGATACCAAACATTGTTTTGGTTTTCAGTGTCTCCATGGTGGACAAACATGACTGTAGGTCCAACTTTGTTTGTTTCCTTCTTGGCAAAATTTGCTCGCTCTCCGGCTTCTGTTGTTGCTCTACTTCAGCATTCATTGCTGTAATGCCCGAACTTATGGCACTAGTAGCACTAAACATTACTTTTGTCAAATCCTGGTCGGTTGTTGTAACCATCTCCTCTACCTCTTGCTCTTCCTCTTGGAGCAAAGTGTGGTTGACTTCTTTCTCCTCTGGCTGGACCTCTTCCGTCTCTTCCTCTAAAACCAGAACTTCGGTTATTGTAACCACAGCCTCTTCCTCGGATTCTTTGTGATGCCGCCCCTTGCTCATTTCTATCATCTCTGAAAGACAACTTTGATTGAAGAGTTTGCACTAGAGAACTTAAGGGAGACTTCTTGTTGATCCCTTGTTCATGAATCTCAAATGTGCCCATCAACTTATCGGTGGTCATGGCACTGAGATCCTTGGACTTTTTTATTGCTACAACCACGTGCTCGAACTTGGGACTGAGTGATCGGAGAATCTTCTCTATCACTTGAAGAGATTCTATCTTCTCTCCATATCTTCTCATCTGATTAACAATGGTCAATGTTCTGTTGAAGTACTCAGAAATTGACTCATTCTCATTCATGTGCAACATCTCGAATTCACCACGTAACACCTGGAGTCGAACTCTAATCGTCTCCTCAATTCCACGGTGTGAGTTGCGAAGAATACTTCATGCCTCTTTCGAGGTTGTTGCTGCTAAAATCTTCTCAAAACTTGACTCATCAATGCCTTGATAGAGTAGATACAAGGTCTTTTTATCTCTCTTCCTTTAATCTTTTAACGCCGTCTTTTGAGCATCATTTAAATTTCCTTCATCTGCGAGAGTAGCTAGCTCGTCATATCCTCGATCCACTAACTCCCACAAATCTTGTGAAGCTAGTAGGACTTGCATTTGAATACTCCAATTTTCATAGTTCTCATTGCTGAGTTTTGGAAACTGGGGCTGAAAGAAGTTGTTTGTGTTGGCCATTGGTTGTCTTTAAAAAATTGTAAATTCTCAGGATGAAATTTGCAAATTCTGATCATACAGATGTGTCCAGAATACTCCAAATAGTTGGAAAGCACTATTGGATCACCAGAAACAGACTCCGAATGGCTCAGCTCAAGCCAAAACAAGTTGAACGGTTCAGATCGGCGGCAACACCTAAGCCGCGTCACACTGGATTAATCCTCCGTGTGCTGATGTCAGTGGCTCAGTTAACCACTCAGTCAACGCGGCTTGGTTAGCGGCGCGACTCAGGCTCGGCTCAGTCAACGGCTCAGGTCAACGGCGGCTCGGCTCGGTCAATGGCTCAGGTCAACGGAGGCTAGGCTCGTCAACGGCTCTGGTCAACGGCGGTGTGGCTCGGCTTGGTCAAAGCTGGTCAGCGGCTCAGATGACGTTAGTGGCTGACGTCAGGCTCTGGTGCGCGCGGGTGTGGCGCGTACTTGCGCGTTGAATGACGCGTCGTCTTCCTCTGGCAACGCGTGTGGCGCGTGGTGGCGCGTGAGAACGACGTCAGGAGGTGCGTGGACGCGTGCGGGGCCGTTCGATCTGCGTTTTCGACGCGATTTTCACGGTTGTGCTCGTCTCGTCGGGAGCTTCAATCTGATGTGATGAAAAATGGATTTCAACCACTTTGATTTCTGGGCAATTTTTGAAAACACACTCTGTTTTTGAAAATTTTGCAGAATGGTTGCAAATTCAAGCTACCTTCGGCTCTGATACCACTATTGGTGGGAGTGGGATGCAAACCACTGTTGGTGATTCACAATGAAAGGTTTAAAAACTGAACCAAATTGAAATTCAAATTCACTCAAAATAAATTCTGAAAAAATGCAAACAGAGCACTCTATTATTTTCTCTCTCCCACACTCATCTATCTCTGATACACCACACACAGCTATATATATAGATAAACTAGCAGTGTGAACATATTTATTGCAGATACAACTATCAGTGTGAATGTATTTAATGCGTATACGGCTATCAACCACCGCATTGAATGCAGCAACCAACACATTGAATGCAGCCTCTAATCAAGATTACTTCACAATAGACATCCTGCACCAACTTAGCCTGTGTGGTTTGAAAAGATGAGTGAATTGGGTTGGACTGGTTGGGTGATAAATTGACTGATCAGTTAGGCTGCTAGTTAAAATTTGTTAATTCAATATAGTTTTGTACGAGCCCCTACTATATTTTTATTTCAAATCAAGAAGACTCGAAGAAAATTAAAATGGCTTTGGTATTGTTTATGCAGAATTTTTTTTTTTGAAATACCAAAGTATAGTAGGGACTCGTACTAAAGCCATTTCAATTTCCTTTGACTCTTCTTGATTTGAAATAAAAATATAATATGGACTCATACAAAACTATATAAAATTAACAAGTTTTAATCAGCAGATTAGTCAATTTTATCACCCAATCAGTCCAATCCAACTCACTCACCTTATCAAATCACACAGGCTGAGTTGGTACGAGATGTCTAGTTTTTTAGCACACCCCTATACATAACCACTATTCAAAAAAAAATAATAATAATAAAATAAAATAAAAAAATCGAGGCATTCGAGCCTCGATTTGTCGAGGCTGCTAGCATTGCTGTAATATTTTTCATCAAAAAACGAAAACCCCACAATTAAATTGAGGTACTTCTAATCCAAAATTACTTAGACTAGATTTGAATAGCACACAAATAGGTGAACCTCTGCAGGAGGATTAAACTTAAATGTAAGGGGATTTATGCGTAGGTTTTAATAGGTGGATTTATTGTTTAATAGGTCCTATGATTATTGGTGGTATTTTTTATCAAACACTATTAAAAAAAAGTCACTAATTGTTAATTTTCAGTGACAGTTTGAAAATTGTCACAAAAAAATCACTAATTATAAGTTTTAGCGACAGTTTAAAAAAATCGGCATAAAATACGTCACTAATTTTTAACATTCAGCTACAATTCAAAAATTTGTTACAGAAAAACATCACTAATTGTAAGTTTTAGTATCAATTTATAAAAATCATGACAAAAAAGTCACTAATTGCCTATTTTTAGTGACATGTGCAAAAAATTGTTACAAAAAATTTATTTTTAGCGACAATTTTAGTAAGACTTGTTTTCAGTAAGATTTGATGGGAATTAAATCCAATTATTAGAATCTATTGATAATTTATCCTAAACATAATCATGAGAAGAACATATATAAATGGAAAAGTCTGAAAATTCATATAAATCTATTTAGAATTTTTTTGATGGTTAATTGTGTAATGGAAATTAAATTTGTATAGTGTAGAGTCTATAAATAAAATAAATCTGAATCACAAGATAATAATTCTAGATATTTTCTAGGTAATTTAAGTTTGTAATATTACTCTATATAAATTGAATTTCAATATTATTTCACTATATTTTAGTCATTTTTATAAAAAGATGGTTATCAAGTCCTTAATATTATGTTAAACGCTCACACACACACACACACACATATATATATATATATATATTGATCGATGAAAATCTGTTCTTAGATTAGCATCATGTGGGAGCTAGCCTCCCATTTCCTCCTAATTCAACTTTAATTGAAGCCATTTTTGTGTAACGCTAGGGACCCCAACTGCTTTATCAAATATTTTATCACATTTAGTAGAATATTTAGTAAAATATTTGAAATTCTTAGCATTTTTCTTTTTTGTGAGAGTTCTAAATGACAAATAAGTATGAATTTGAATTTCTGACATTCATTTCATGTCTTTAAAGTTACAAATTCTTAAAATTAGGTGTAAAATACACTTGTACTATTGCTTGATTATCATTAATAAAGTTTTTTTTTACTGTTAAAAAATTTTAAAAAAAAACTCTCAAATTTTTACTTGAATTTCACTTTAACCTTTTACTTTTTTGCAATAATTAACTTGCTAAATTTCAACTTGAGTCTCAGTGTTTAATTGCAATAAGTTCTCAGATTTTAACTTGAATTTCAATGTAGTCCTCCAATCACTCTATAGTTTAAAATTTGAATGAAAGTTGAAACATGAAACAAAAGTGAAATTGTGTGAAACTTAGATGGTTCAAAGTATAATTGTTTTTAAAATTTTCTTCCTTTCAATGCTCTTAAAGTTGCTCACGTGGCCATTACGTGAGCACTTTTTATTTGTTTTTTTAACAATGAATGACGAGAGGATTACATTGAAATAAGAATTGAAGTTTGAGAACTTAATTTTCATAATTAGAAAAATGAAGAACCAAATTGAAATTTGAATAAAAATTGTACAGTGAAAAATGTAATTTACCTAGAATTAATTTTTATAATACTGGATAGGGCTGACTTTGGGACAAAGCACACAAAGCAACCATTTGAGTCCAAAAATTTTGAGTCGTAAGAAAATGGTTAGCTATTAAAAAAAATTTACTCTAATTTAAAGGATCCCAACAAAAATCAATAATGATTTTAAATTAATAAATGATTGATGTGGTGAATTATTTGAAACTAAAGAATAATTGTTTTACCAGAAGAGATCAAAAATACTATTAATGTGGTGAATTATTTGGAAACTAATGGATGGTTGTTTCTCAGATGCATAGATTTTGTATATTATGTATAAAATAAACAATCCATACATTTGGAAAAATAAATTTGGGTAAATTATGTAAATGGTCTATGTTATTTACACGATATGTCAAACTGGTCCCTATTATTTTAATTTGTTTAATTTTGCCCCTTAATTTAACATATTGTGTCATATTAATCCAATGAATAACGGCTGTTAGGTTTGGTGACGGAAAGTCGTCATGTACTCAAACGATGTGTCAATTTGATCCATGATATTTTAATTTGTTCAATTTTGACATGAACCAAATTGACACATCGTTTAAACTACAGAGACTAAATTGACACATCGTTTGACTTTCCGTCCACCAAACCTAACAACCATTGTTTATTATACTAATATGACACAATCCATTAAATTAAAAGGTAAAATTGAGCAAACTAAAACAAACAATGACCAAATTGACACATCATGTAAACTACATATACTATTTGCATAATTTACTCAAAATATATATATATTTTTTTTCAATTGAAGTTGATTAAATTTTACCTTCGATTAATTACGGAAAAAAAAAAATTGAATGGATTAATAATTTTATGGGACAATTACAAAAAAAATTCCATAGTTTTAGCCTTTTAACAAAATAAATTCTGATTTTTTGTTTTGTCAAGTTAAACGATTTTTTTTATTTATTTCTAATCTAAACCATTCGCTTATTTTTATTAAGTAAAACCAACGAAAAAAAAAAATATTTTAGTCATTAAACTCAATGAAATATAGTACTTTAAATTATACTTAATGAAAATAGACAAATGATTTAAATTGAAAATAAATCAATATTTAATATTTAAATTGATAAAATCAAAATTTTATTTTGTTACAATAATCAAACCGTGAAATTTTTTTTATTTATCATTTTCCCTAATTTTATTCGTTGAAAACGATTTACTTGATAAGTTGCATTGTGAAAACTTGATTCGATTCCCTAATTTTATTGGTAAATTACAGACACACCCTCTTACGATTTGTTTAAAATACGAATTGCCTCATGTAATTTGAAAAATTACAAATACCTTCCTGTCAGAATTTTTATTTAACAGAATTAATTGAAAGGTGAAATTTCTAACTGTTCACCTATACAATAATAAAATTATCTAAATTATTAATTAAAATAAAGTTTTAACATTATTAAATACTGTTAATTAACTTGATGATTTATTAATAAAAGGACTCATTTGTTATGAAATTAGAAACCTTAGGGGGCATAATGTAATTTCTAGAATTACAAAGGGTAATTTGTAATTTAAGTAAACCTCAGGGGGTATGTTTGTAATTTACCCAATTTTATTCATTGAAAACGAAAACTAGATTTTTTTTATGTTAAAATTTGTTTATATAAAAAGAAATTATATTTATATATATATGCTTATTTTTTTTAACCATATTGTTGACTAAAAAAAATATATTTCAAAAATTAAATATGTGTTGTTCATTGTGAGAGCGATTCACACCACACCAAGTTTGACAATGTTATATAATTTGTTTTCAAGATACATTTTTTGGATATTTTCCTAAGTACACTGCTTGTTTTTTTTAATCGGCAAAAAAATAATCTTCATTGATACCAAACAAAGAAGTACAAACAAGAAAATATACAACAATAGAGGGAAGGTGCGAGCTGCATCATAGTTAAACCAATCAATCCCAACTAGATTGGTACAAGTAAAATTATATGCAAGCACCTCCCTAAACTAAAGGTTGATTAGGAATCGATAACCTAAAACCAAGGTTTTAAAAAGCAGTCGCAACCGTTATGTAACGCTGTTACGTAACGATTGTGGTAGTTATCTCTAGCCGTTATGACTGCTATAGCGGTGTGACAGAAATTCACAACCGTAACGTCTGTTAGCGTTACATGAAGGCCATAGCGGTCGTTACATTGCCGCTACAACACCGTTACAGCCATTACTATTAAGGAGTCTAGCCAATGCCAAGACAAGCTAAGACCAGTCACAGATCTAGGCCACATCAGTCATAAAAACCCCTAGCTCAGTTAGAGCTCAAGCACTCTAACACATCCAACTCCTCTAACTTAACTCAACTGAATCAGTTATACAATTATGGTTAACTAGAGTTAGATAGAGCTGGTTATTGTTTAGTCAAGTAGAACTATAGTTAAATAGCAGTTACATTCGTATGTATAAATATACATATACTCTGTACTTTACAATTCAATTGAATATATGACAATACAATTTTCTTTTATGGTATCAAAGCTCTATTCAAGCTCTCATGAGCACTAATCTTCGAAGGTTCATCAATGGTGTCTTCAATGCCATTCATGAATCTATCTTCTACTGGGGTCACACTAGCTCCATCTTGCATACCTTCCATACCTCCAAATCTTGCTCTACTCATCTTGAATCTAAATTCTTTTGTGAATGTTAAACTTGATTTAAACAATTTCATCATCTAGATAAATCAAGTTCAGAATATTCTGAAAGTCACACAACTTCTCTATTTTGTTGAAGGCACAAAGGTATGTCCATCATCTATTATCATTGATGAACATAACAATGCAGTTCTGAATCCAAAACATACATAGTGGATGATTATTGATTCT
Organism: Camellia granthamiana; assembly: GCA_036172215.1. Taxonomy (NCBI): domain Eukaryota; kingdom Viridiplantae; phylum Streptophyta; class Magnoliopsida; order Ericales; family Theaceae; genus Camellia; species Camellia granthamiana. Next base: position 72,237,305 of record CM069910.1, read on the forward strand.
CATCTACTCAGTTGTTTGATTGCTACTCTCTCTCCATCTATATTTACTTCTGTGTTTCATTGTTTTACAAGTCATGAAGTATGGAGTGTTCATACCAAATGTTTTACATCATTATCAAGATCACATATTCACTAGTTGAAAAACAAGCTCAATCACATTGTAAAAAAAAAGAAATACAATGGATGAGTACTTGACTAAGATCAAATCCATTGTAGATCAGTTAGCTTTAGCTGCATCACCTGTTGATGCTGAGGATCTGGTTTTATTGATTCTTAATGGATTGCCTGATGAGTATAATGCCTTTAAAACCTCAATCAAAACACAAGTTGGATTCATTTCTATTAAGGAATTATTTTCTCTATTAAATTATGATTTCCATTCATGTTGAATCCTTATCCAAACAAGCACATACTTTAGAGATTCCATTTGCTTATCATGTTTCAAGAACCTCTCATCGAGGTGGCTCTAGAGGCAGTTCTTACAGAAGCCGAGGAAGAGATGGAGGTAGATTTTTTAGAGGAAATTCTGGCATTCAAGGCAGAGGAGGTGGATCTCACAAATCAAAGTCAAGGTTCTCATTCAGGATATCCATCCAATCATCATTCAAGTCATTCTACTGCTTCCTCAAACACAAACAGTTTTTCCATCCAAGTCATTTGCCAGATTTGTGCAAAACAAATCATTCAACATTAGAGTTTTGGTACAGATTGGATACTTCTTACCAACCTTCATGCTCTTCACCTCATCAAGCTTATGTTGCCTTCATATCTTCTCAGCTTAGTACCTGGCTCACCTGGTGACAACACAAACTGGTTTTTGGATTCTGCAGCCACCAACCATATCACAAATTATTTGAACAATTTGTCCTCCTATCAACTATATCATGGTCCTGATTAGGTTACTGTTGGTAATGGTAATACTTTGCCTATTCATCACACTGGTCAAGGTCTCTTTCCTACTCCCTTCTTTCCCTTTCATTTATCAAAAATGTTTCGTGTACCTTCTATTTCTTCCAATTTAATTTCAATTCATTAGCTTATTTCTGATAACCATTGCACTATTACTTTTGATAAAAATGTGTTTATCATACGGGACAAGAGCACCAAGAAAGTGCTATATAAAGGCTATCACTCACATGGTCTCTATCATCTTCCTAGTTCTACTGCATCTGCTGCTCCATTTATTACATCTTCCACTCCAGCATGTTTTCACTGTACTGTTAGTAATTCATCTACTATTTATACTTCATCCGCTTCTAATTGGCATTTTCGATTAGGACATCTTTTTTCAAGGAAATTTCGGTATCTTGTTAAATATCACTTGTTTCCTTCTTCATCTGTTGATGTTAATAAAGTGTGCTCACATTGTTGTGTTTCCAAAAGTCATAGACTACCATTCAGTTTGTCTAATTTCACTGTTAAAAAACCTTTGCCCTTATTCACACTGATGTCTGGGGTCCATCCACTACATCTGTTTCTTCATGCAAATATTACATCTTGTTCATTGATGATTATAACAAATTTACATGGTTGTTTCCTCTTCATTACAAAAGTGATACCTTTTTTTGAGTTGTAACTAAGCTGGGGGTTCTTGTGACTGATGTGGCTTAGATCTATGACTGGTCTCAGCTTGTCTTGGCTTTGGCGAGACTCCTTAACAAGCTACCTCAAGCTAAGGGGAGAAGAAGTACCCAAAAGCTTGGTCTGAAGGTAAAGAAATCGAGGCGAGAAAAGAGGCTTGGTGAACAAACCCAACAAATTGATCCTTAGAAGGAATGTGATGAATATGCAGCTTCTTGGCAGCAACTCTTTCTCGAACATAATGGTAATCCACTTCAATGTGTTTAGTATGGTTGCAAATGGGTGTTCTCGCCTTAAAAAAAATTCTGATGGCATTATTGCTCAGCATAAAGCCAAATTGGTTGCCAAAGGCTTTCTCCAAACTAATGGTATTGATTATTTTGAGACCTTCAGTCCAGTTGCAAAGCAGCCTTACTATTCAAATTCTCCTATGCTTGGCACTTCATTTTCAATGGACTATCAAACATCTTGATATTTCCAATGCATTTCTCCATAATGTCTTAGAGAAGGAGGTCTACATGAATCAGCCTATTGGTTTTGTTGATAAATCACATCCTGACATGGTCTGCAAGCTTAATAAAGCCTTGTATGGGCTCAAACAGGCTCCTAGAGCCTAGTTTCTACTTTTTCTTCATTTCTTCTCACTTATGGTTTCAAGGCCACTCATTGTGACTCTTCTTTATTTGTTAAGAAGACTCCTCACTCCATCACCATCCTTTTTATATATGTTGATGGTATCCTCCTTACAGGGAGTGACTCTTCTTACATTTCCACTTTAATTACCCAAATGCATTCTACTTTTTCCATGAAGGAATTGGGCCTTCTTAACTATTTTTTGGGCATTTCTGTTACTTCTTCTTCTTCAGGATATTTCTTATCTCAAAAGAAATATGCCACTGAAATATTAGTCAAAGCTGGTATGACCAATTGCAAATCTTCTCCTTCTCCTATGCCTCTTAAGTCTTCTTTTGATCATATGCCGATTTACCCTTCTCTTAGCCTTCCCTCTGTAGAAGTCTTGTTGGTGCCTTGCAATATCTTACCATTACTCATCCTGACTTAGCTTTTGCTGTCAACCATGCCTGTCAATTTCTTCAAACACCTCTTACCAGTCATTTTGCCTTGGTTAAGAGACTGTTACGATATCTGAAGGGCACTCTTCATAATGGTCTTCATTTTACTCCTGGTCCTCTCACCTTACATGCTTT